>JAANYP010007124.1:0-10526 GCA_020465985.1 Centrapalus pauciflorus
CAATACAAAAAGGGTCACATTTCACAAGACAATATCACATTCACAAAAGCCATGAAAATAACTGTTTTCCAAATATATTTTTTTTCGCAAATGTTTTACGAGCATTTAAAAAAAACGATATTTGTTTTTGAAAAAGAAACTGACACGAGATATAAAATTCACAGTCAAGTATTAGCATGCAACTCACACAACGAACAACTCAAGAGTAACGCTGAAAGAAGTACGGGATCCGTACCTTAATAACAGCTCTGCAAAGTCACGACGACAGACTGAATCCGCTACGAATCTATTCGATCTATAAGAACGAACTTAAATTAGAACTCAGCTAGGTTGGTCTTCTAACTACCCAATCCACTATTTTAATACATACTTTTATTAATAATTATTAAGTTCGGTTCGCAATTATTGTTGGTTCAACTTAAAATATTTCATTAACCTTTATTAATCGAATCGGTGTTCCAATAATTAATTATGTAATTTCTCTATACTTTAGTCGGTATTCAGCTACATATAATTTTTAGTGTATTTATTTTAATCTCAATTAAACATTTAAATTAACTTATAAGTGAACCTTAATTTAATATTAAGTCGTTAATATAATTTATTCCATTTTAATCCTTTAATAACTAATAATAACATTTAATTGATATTAATCGTAAATATAACCGTGAATAATTAATTGATTTGTTACCCATTAATTATTTTATTTAGAATTGGTTCCAATATATTAGGTTTATTAAATGGGTTCAAAACTATTTATTAATTAATAGAAATAAAGATTTATAATAAATAAACTATAAAACTAAATTAATAATATTTATTAATTATTTAGTTAATGGGTCGGGTCGGGTCAAACCCGGTTCCCCTTTCTTTTCTCCCTTTTTTCTCGGACCCCTTCACACGAACACACACATTCAACATAACTACTCTCTCTCTTCTTTCTCTCTCTACTCTATTCTCTCTGCTCTCCGTCTGTCTCCCCACCGGCCGACGACCGCCGCCGCTCACCGGCGCAACCACGACCACAATCGTCTCCTTCATCTCCCACTCGCTCCACCTCGCTCTCACTCCCTCTCTCGCAAACAACGGCAGCAGACAACCCAACGTCGCCGCCGCCGCTGCTCAACCTCACGACGCCGCCACCGCTAGCCTCACACACTCAACCCTCAACGGCCGCCGCTGACCAGGACCATTGCGGTCGTCCCTGGTGCGGCGCCGCCGGAAGAACCCACAATCATCGCCGTCGCTCAAAACCCAAATATCAGATTTGTATATTATCTTGTTTTTTATAATTAGTTTTGTTTTCGAATTTCCATTTAAAACCCTTTTTCGGTATATAAGAAACAGTAGATACTTTAGGTAGTGAGTATTGAATACCTTGCTTTGAAGAAACGTGAATTGTTGCTTGCTTCCTTACTGATTTCTTGAACGAACCTTGAATGGCAATGAGGTTTTCTGCAATTTTCTGAGTTTGTAACCTAACTAGGGTTTAGGGTTTGAGATTAATGCTAATAAATACATGTATAACCCTAATTATCTGGGTTGGGCTTAGTTAGGTTAATTATAATTAAAGCCCATCTTATTTTGGTTTATTTAATAGAATTATAAAGTTTGTTACTTTAGCCCCTTTTATTTTACAAATAATGTTATATTAATGTTTAATCAATGTTATTAAGGTTTTATTATTATTAGTATTTCTATTTATTAATATTTGTTATTCTAAAATTCGGGTTATTATAACACTCACCACTTAAATTGATTTCGTCCCCGAAATCGCCAATTATTAAATTCGGGTTATTATAACACCTACCACTTAAATTGATTTCGTCCCCGAAATCGCCAAAAGTAAAAGTCATACCGCTATGATCACCGATAACTTGATTAGGTTTATTATTATGTTTTAGATTACTTGTGTACTTTTTTTTTTTTTAAAAAAAATTTAGTGTTTTTTTAAATTTTACGGTTATTACAACTTACCCAACTTAAAAAGGATTCCGTCCTCGGAATCAGTTAAAGAAACTAGGAGATAACTAAATTATCGAATAGACGAAGACAACGCTCTCTGAACGACTTGCAACTGATGCCACCCTGACTTCAAATCAATTTTCTCATCTCCATGGCCAAAACAATTGAAATAATACTACTAGGTCGAAACCCGATAGACACAATTAGGATCTTTGAGATCACCGAAGATAATGCGCATAGACATAGGATGTAAACGAACAGTAAAAACATGATTCTCGACAGATGACGGACAATCAAGACAACACAATCAAATAACCGCATAATTCCCCATGGGAGTAGAGATAGAAACTAAACCAACATGCTGAGCAAATGACGGAGAGATAATAGATAGCGACGATCAACGTAAAGATCGAAAAAACATGGAATTGACAAACAAAATCTTAACCCATGGTCTACCCAATCTCACAAGCCAAAGTCTATTGCTTACTAAGGAATCGCAAACCTGGCTCTGATACCAACTGTAACACCCCGATCCCGACTGGACCGATGATGTTAATTAACTACCTCATCTAACCAAAAACAAACTATATTATTTATTAACTTCTAAAGCTTAACATAAATTCGATTGATTTCAACTATCAATTTAAAGTTAAACTAAACATTAACTAATGCTCATGATCACTAATACTAAAATAAAATAGCTAACATAAATCTAAGTCCTCAACGGTCCACACTCTGCGCACTGCCCATCATCACCCCTGAGTACCTGCCGGAAGAAAGAACACAGCATGAGCCAAACGCCCAGTATGGAGATCGATTACAAGTGCAACGTATACGAATTCAAAGACTAAAGAATGTTTTGAAAATAAGTTTCTTTAAAAGGAAAGTTTTGAAAATGGTTTTTCTTTAAAACATAAATATCCACCTCCACACCAGATCAAACAAAGAATATAATGGCTGAAGCAACAAAGGGTTGGGATATATTTACCGAGCGGCCTAACATCATAAACAATAATCCATCTCACAATCACTCTCAAGACTACACTGAGTCGCGCCACATCAGTGCATCTGGCCGGAAGGGGTGTATGACATTACACCTTACTTCCGCAAAACTCATAACATAGCCTAGGATGCATCCATACGCCTCCCTGAAATAATCAACAGCTCATATCCCGAGCTAACATGATCTCCATCGATCATAAACATAATCTCAATCAATCATTCGATCATGAATCGCAAACAAAAGGGAGACGCCGTAACCGATCACACTGTTACGGAAGTGTCATGCCATTGGTGCCGCAATGGCATGCCTGTGGTACCTCCACAGGTAGTTCACTCGGTAATCCTATCTCCTGTCTAACTTCTAGGGTTCAAGCATAACAACAAGGTCCGAATAACATTTCAAAATTTATAATCATTTCAATACAAAAAGGGTCACATTTCACAAGACAATATCACATTCACAAAAGCCATGAAAATAACTGTTTTCCAAATATATTTTTTTTCGCAAATGTTTTACGAGCATTTAAAAAAAACGATATTTGTTTTTGAAAAAGAAACTGACACGAGATATAAAATTCACAGTCAAGTATTAGCATGCAACTCACACAACGAACAACTCAAGAGTAACGCTGAAAGAAGTACGGGATCCGTACCTTAATAGCAGCTCCGCAAAAGCACGACGACAGATTTAAATCCGCTACGAATCGATTCGATCTATAAGAACGAACTTAAATTAGAACTCAAATAGGTTGGTCTTCTAACTACCCATTCCCGCTATTTTAATACATACTTTTATTTATAATAATTATTATTAAGTTCGGTTTACAATTATTGCTTGTTAAACTCAAGATGGTTCATTAGTCATTATTAATCGAATTGATGTTCCAATAATTAATTATGTAATTTATCTATACTTTAGTCGGTATTCAATCGCATATAATCTTAGTGTATTTATTTTAATCTTTGAAAATTTAAATTAACTTATAAGTGAACCTTAATTAAATAATAAGTCGTTAATATAATTTTATTCCATTTTGGGTTACGGTCCGAATTAATCTAATTAACTTTTAATAACATGTAATCAATATTAATTGTAAATATAAATGTGAATAATTAATTAATCTGTTACCCGTTAATTACTTTATTTAGAGTGAGTTCCAAAATTATATATTAGGTTTATTAAATGAGTTTAAAACTAATTATTAACTAATAGAAATAATGATGTATAATAAATACAATATAAAACTAAATTAATATATTTATTTAATTATTTAGTTAATGGGTCGGGTCGGGTCAAACCCGGTTCCCCTTTCTTTTCTCCCTTTTTTCTCGGACCCCTTCACACGAACACACACATTCAACATAACTACTCTCTCTCTTCTTTCTCTCTCTACTCTATTCTCTCTGCTCTCCGTCTGTCTCCCCACCGGCCGACGACCGCCGCCGCTCACCGGCGCAACCACGACCACAATCGTCTCCTTCATCTCCCACTCGCTCCACCTCGCTCTCACTCCCTCTCTCGCAAACAACGGCAGCAGACAACCCAACGTCGCCGCCGCCGCTGCTCAACCTCACGACGCCGCCACCGCTAGCCTCACACACTCAACCCTCAACGGCCGCCGCTGACCAGGACCATTGCGGTCGTCCCTGGTGCGGCGCCGCCGGAAGAACCCACAATCATCGCCGTCGCTCAAAACCCAAATATCAGATTTGTATATTATCTTGTTTTTTATAATTAGTTTTGTTTTCGAATTTCCATTTAAAACCCTTTTTCGGTATATAAGAAACAGTACATACTTTAGGTAGTGAGTATTGAATACCTTGCTTTGAAGAAACGTGAATTGTTGCTTGCTTCCTTACTGATTTCTTGAACGAACCTTGAATGGCAATGAGGTTTTCTGCAATTTTCTGAGTTTGTAACCTAACTAGGGTTTAGGGTTTGAGATTAATGCTAATAAATACATGTATAACCCTAATTATCTGGGTTGGGCTTAGTTAGGTTAATTATAATTAAAGCCCATCTTATTTTGGTTTATTTAATAGAATTATAAAGTTTGTTACTTTAGTCCCTTTTATTTTACAAATAATGTTATATTAATGTTTAATCAATGTTATTAAGGTTTTATTATTATTAGTATTTCTATTTATTAATATTTGTTATTCTAAAATTCGGGTTATTATAACACTCACCACTTAAATTGATTTCGTCCCCGAAATCGCCAATTATTAAATTCGGGTTATTATATCAGCTGTTGATCTGTCAATGCCATTAGTTGCAAACTAGCCTCAAGATCTTCAAATGATAGTGGGATTTGAGATCTATCACTGGCATGAATTCCAGAATTAGAAACATCTGGGCCCCTTTGTTCTTGGTACTGGGGACTTCCAGAAGGTGCTTACACACCCTCTGTTGCCATGGGTGTGGTCTTATAGATGTTGACACTGTCCTGTGCCTCTTGTGTAGAGACATCAGTAGTACCAGCCACAAATCCTATATGAACATCCTCTGATGGAATGTTTACCTCCAAATTGAGGGTGGGAGTGTCCTCAATGGGTTCCCTATCGATTTTTCGTGCAGGAGTGTCACCCTGCACAGGGCTATTTGGCTCTGGGAATTGGATTGAGGAGGAAGGAGCTCCTACAACCCTTTGTCGTATATATATCTTTAGTGAGGGGGCTGGGGAGATATGTATAGTAGAAGGTGCAGAGGAGGTATTTGTATCATGAGGAGTGGGTTGGGGTCCTGGGAGAGAAGCAATAATGGATGGCTGAGCCTGCTCAAGACCCTCTCCTCCGTTTCTTGGATGAACATCCTGCATTGCAGAAGGAAATGGGACATCCACACAGTGAAAATTTGCACTTGGTTACAAAAGCCTTTTAATAGTAGGTAAAGAGTGCCTATGGGAAACATGTATCCTTTTATGTACTTTAAAATTATTGCAAGACTTTGCAATTATTTCTGCCAAAAACCATGGATACATCAAAAATTTCCCATTCTTTAAGGCATGATGCCTTAACATCCCTTGAAAAATCATATTTGAAAAATTGAATTGTTGGCCTGTTGATAAGCACACTAAGGCAGTGGCAATATTTGAAGAAAATTCAGACCGACCAGTCCTTTTACGGCTTATACACTGTTGAATAATATGTACAAGATATTTCCATTTAGGACCAAAATGTGCTTTGTAGAAGGTAAAAGAATCAGTAGGGCCCCTATACACGATTTCAAAAAGACCTTCGTGTAAAGCAGTAAGGGATAGATCAGATATGCCTGTGGCATCTTGAAGATGCAGATGTTGGCATATAGACTCCTCGGTGATGGTAATGGGATTACCATCAATGATTGATACAAAAGAAGTGACTACATCACTGGTATTTACAGTGGCTGATTTCCAGATTTGCTTTATATGTGAGACGTATATAGTGGGATTGACCATTAGAGCATAATGGATATGAGAAGCACGTAGAAAATCCATCATGTCATGGAATGGTTGGAGTTCTGTGAGTTTGAGAGAGTAGGGAAGGCAGTTATGTTCTTTGACAAACTCCATTGGAGATTACGACAGGGATTTAGGGTTTTGAACGACTGTGTGAGAATCGCACAGAGAGAGAAGATGAAAGATTGTGGAATATATTTTTTGCAACTGGTAGTTTCAATCAGACAAAACTAGGACTTTAAAGGTTTTTGAGTTTCAAAAATATCTAGTCCCGCGCACAATCTCATGAAGAATGACTGAATTACCCTGCACACTTGACAGACTAAGTGAAACAACTAACAGTTCGAGAAAATGAACTAGCAGCTTGAGAATAGTCTCAAGCTGTTAGTTGGAAATTAAGCATCATCTAATGAAACAGTGTCTCCCCCTTAACTAAGCACATTTTAAAAAGTATTTACCTCATGAAATAGGGAGAATAATGAAAAACAAATTAATCCATATTTACCATACCAATATTGGATACTAGAAAGGTGAATCTTCCTACATCAAATGGTTTTGTAAATAGATCAGCTAACTGATCGTCTGTATGAATTTTGGTAACTTGGATTAATTTCTTCTCATTGCAGTCCCTTATAAAATGAAATCTAATGTCTATGTGCTTGGTTTTGGGAAATTTCACTGGTTTTTGTACAATGCTTATTGCACTTGAATTGTCAATATAAATAGGACTAGATAGAAAGTTCATACCATAGTCTCTCAGTTGGTTCTGAATCCACATCACTTGGGAACAGCAGCTGGCAGCTGCAACGTATTCTGCCTCAGTGGATGAAGTGGAGACTGTGGTCTGCTTTTTGCACTGCCAAGAGACTAGTCTTCCTCCTAGATATTGACATCCACCAGTTGTGGATTTTCTGTCTATGTTGCAACCTCCATAGTCACTATCAGAATAAGCTGTTAGTTCAATAGGAGAGTCCTTAGGATACCATAGGCCCAATTTTGGTTGACCCTTGAGGTATCTAAAGATTCTCTTAACAGCAAATAGATGTGAATCCTTTGGAGCACATTGAAACCTGGCACAAACACAAACAACAAACATTATATCAGGTCTAGAAGATGTGAGACACATTAGTGAACCTATCAAGGATTTGTATAAATGAATATCCACATCCACTCCTTCTTTATCTGCATCAAGCTGTTTATGAGTGTCCATTGGTGTGCTGGCAACCTTGGTGTCCTTGTATCAAAACTTTTCCAGGATATCATTCACATACTTTGATTGACTTATAAAAAGTCCACTGGGTTTCTGCTTGACCTGCAATCCTAGAATGAAAGTTAGTTCCCCCATTGAACTCATTTGAAACTTCTTGTGCATCAAAGTTTCAAACTCCTTGCACAGAATGTCATTTGTTGATCCAAAGATGATATCATCAACATAGATCTGAACAAGAAGAATCTCTGATTTGATGGACTTTGTGAATAATGTCTTGTCCAGAGTACCTGTCACATCCTTGCTTTAAACATGCTTGCTTAACCCAGGAATAATAATACTTGCATAAAGCTAAATAAAATATTACAATAAGTCATGCACTACACGTGCTACAAGGTTACAGTACTAAGTTGCTAAAAACATCACAATATAAATAAAAGCAGCTACCCAGAACCTAAGGCATCATAAAGCTATACCACAAGCTGAAAGTGAGCTAAGTCCTCTGGGTTGATCAGAAAATAGACCTAAGCAGAAGGTCCAGCTTGTTCTTTACCTTTTCCTGTAAAAAGTGTGAGTAGCAACTGTAAGCTAATGCTTAGTGAGTGAACAGATATTCATGAATGCATGTAAAATATGAGCCGAAAGTGCCTATAAAGGCTGTTATGCTTGCTTGCTTGCTTGCTTTGCTTAATACCCAGAAAGAATGCTTGCACAATTGAGACATTTCACGCAGAAAGGAGATGCCACCACTAGGGTTTACCGCTGACAGATGATCAATCTGTGATGCGGGGCTAGCTACCCGCATAATGCTTAGGGATAGTGGTGTGCATCAGAATTGCTTGCTCGTAAAGTAAAATGCTATGATATGCACAAACAAACGCTCAAACAAAGCTTGCTGTATAATATGCAGAATAATAAGCAGATAGTAATTAAATATGCATATTAATAGATCAGATGTAAGATTCGGCTAAGCTGGGCATCATCTGTACCACAGTGTTCGCTTTCACTCACAAAAGTCTATTGAATTCCAAAGAAGTCATATAGAAGCAATTTATGTCTCAATTTCATATAAAACAAGTAAACAAGAATAACTGTTACTCACTGCACTGAAAATGCTTTGAAATACTCTGAAATGCTTGCTCGGGCTTATTTACGCTTTATATTGCTTTATAATGCTTGCACTTGCTTATCTAGACTTTAATTTATTCTGGCACTGGCTTTGACTCGCAACTGGGCTAAACGGCTTATGTATAATATATGAAGTTTAATATTACAGAACATGCACTAAATTAATAATGCTAGCTCAATATTCCAACATCTATAAGCCATAACTTCTAGCTAAATATTTTGCTAATTATTTCGTTAATTTATGCGTTGCTCATTAATTTTTATCAATTAAATTCGAATTTTAGGGAGGGGTTCGAATTTGAGCATCAAAGTCGAACACTTTGGAGCTTAAATTCGAACCTAAACTCGAAAAGGGGCTAAACTCGAAATTAAACTCGAACAGGGGGGCAAAGTCGAACTACATCTCGAATCTGAGCTTAAATTCGAACCTATAGTTCGACTTTAGCTCTACTCGAGCTTGTTCTTGGCATTTCGAATTTGTTCTATGCATACTTGTTAGGCACAAAAAGGCCTCAGTCAAACCTGCTCTACATCTGAGGGGGAGATTTTATAATCAAACCTGTTGATGCATTTGAAGGTTGAATTTAAGGCCTGTTTTATGCCTTATTGAAACCTGAAAATGATTTGCAATATCAGTCTAAAGCTGTTCTGATCGTTGCATGTGTTGCAACCAAGACAGTTTGTCCAAGCTGCTCAGTCTGCTGATCAGGCTGGACATAAACTGTCTACGCTGCTCTACACTGTTGAGCAGCTTGGGCATTTTTAAGGTGTTCTGTTCTTTGTGAACAGAACCTGTTCTTTGTGAACAGGCTAAACACCTTATGGAATTAGTTTCCAAGTCATCATGTATTGTTTTTGACTACAAGATCAGTTTACAAGTCGAAGACAAAGTGGAAAGCAGAACCGCTCAGCCTGCCCAAGCTGTTCTGTCACATGAAGACAAACGGATATTTGAAAAAGGGTGACAGACCTTTTTCTTATATCAAAATAGGCCTTTACAAGGAAGAAAAACGCAAAGTTGACATTCCTAAAATGGTTAAAGGCAATGCAACAGTAGAAAGTAAAAAGACAAAAGATTTGCACGTCTGCTTTTCAGAAAAGTGCAGAAAAGCTCTATTGTCTTTTCAAACAAGACTTCTACTTTTTCGTTCTGTCCAATGAAGATGTTTCTCTTAGATCCTCTGTGTGAGTATAAAAGGAAGCTTCTAAGGTCAGAAAGAATGAGAAGAAAGCTAAGTGCTTAAACCAAGAGTGAACATGCAAGTGTGATATTCATGCTTGCAAATCTTCTGTAAACAAGCTTCTGTGTGTCTAAGCTGTTTACCAAAGATGTTCCTTAAAGTCTTGTAAAATACAGTGAGTGCATCTTAGTGAGTGTGTTCATTGTAATCTAGTGTGAGTGTGTCTTAGACTAGAAACCATACTGTTGTATTCTGTCATCTCAGCTTGAACAATTCCGCAGTCAAGCTTGTTTGTAATTAACATTTGTTGATAATACATACAAACATTGAGAAAAAGAGTGTGTAGATTTTAAATACTGTATTCACCCCCCCCTCTACAGTTTATTACTATATACTTTGGAACCTTTCGGGACCTACAACTGGTATCAGAGCAGTTTAGAGTGTGTGTCATTCTAGATCTCTCATAATCCCAAGTTTCCATGGACAACAGTGCTGCAAACTCTTCTTACTATGACAATGGCTCTATGGGCAAGCCTCCAAAATTTAATCATCAATACTTCTCTGGTTGGAAGTGCAGAATGATGCTCTATTTAGAGAATCTGGATG
>JAANYP010007125.1:0-63031 GCA_020465985.1 Centrapalus pauciflorus
GGCACTTGCGTCCGTATAAGGCTTCGAAAGGTGCGGCTTTGATGGATGAGTGGTAACTATTGTTATAAGAAAATTCTGCTAGCGGCAAGTGGTCATCCCAACTACCACTAAACTCAAGAACACATGCCCGCAGCATGTCTTCGAGTGTAAGGATTGTGCGCTCACTCTGGCCATCAGGCTGTGGATGATACGCTGTGCTCATTCTGATCTTAGTGCCTAATCCATCTTGTAATGCACTCCAAAACCTCGAAGTGAACCGACTGTCGCGATCCGAAACAATTGACAGTGGCACTCCGTGTCGTGTAACGATCTCGTCTATGTACAACTTGGCTAGTTTCTCAAGTGAATAGTTTTCGCGAATCGAAATGAAATGTGCGACTTTGGTTAGGCGATCCACGATAACCCATATTGCGTCGTGCTGTCTTCGTGTAGTCGGCAACTTCGTCACAAAGTCCATCGTTATGTGATCGAACTTCCACTCGGGAATCGGTAGAGGCTGTAGACTGCCATAAGGCTGCTGATGCTCCGCTTTGACCAATCGGCAAGTAACACAATTATCGACATATTGGCCTACGTCTCTTTTCATACCGGGCCACCAATACTCGGCTTTTAGATCGTTGTACATCTTGGTGCTGCCAGGATGTACCGAGAAGTTAGAACAGTGGGCTTCCGAAAGAATTTTCTGTTGAACATCACCAAATTTGGGAACCCAGACACGATTTTTGAAAAGCTTTAAGCCACGAGGGCTATCGGTTAAGAACTGAAGTTGCCCTTTCATGTCCTCAGAGTTGAGGTTTTCCCCTTTTTGGGGCTTCGGCTTGAGCAACGAGAATTTCATCGATCAAAGTTGATGAAAACGAAGTATGAGTGAAGGTATAGAGACATTTAGCAGAGTAGGATTTACGACTCAATGCGTCGGCCACCACATTCGCTTTGCCAGGGTGATAAAGAATATCACAGTCATAGTCTTTGATGAGTTCCATGGAGCGTCGCTGGCGCATGTTGAGCTCCTTCTGGCTGAAAATATACTTAAGGCTCTTGTGATCCGTATACAGTTGAAATTTGGTGCCGTAGAGGTAATGTCGCCATGTTTTCAACGCAAAAGTCACAGCAGCAAGTTCAAGGTCATGAGTCGGATGACTCTTTTCATGATCCTTAAGTTGGCGAGAAGCATATGCTATGACTCTGCCTCTTTGCATCAAAACACACCCAAGCCCTTGATATGAAGCATCGCTGAAGACCACAAAGTCTTCATTGCCTTCGGGTAAGGCCAAAATAGGTGCTTCGGTGAGTTTCTGTTTTAAAGTTTGGAATGCGTTCTCTTGAGCTTCTTCCCAAATAAAGGGAACATTCTTGCGAGTAAGAGATGTAAGAGGCATGGCTAGTTTTGAGAAGTCCTTAATGAATCGACGGTAGTAACCCGCCAATCCCAAGAAACTTCGGATCTTAGTAGCTGATTTGGGAGCTTCCCAATTTTGAATGGCTTCTATCTTAGAAGGATCCACAGAGATTCCTTCACCAGATATCACATGACCAAGGAATTGTATCTGTCGCAACCAAAATTCGCATTTAGAGAACTTGGCGTAAAGTCGCTCCTTGCGCAGCAACTCTAGCAGCTCTCTAAGATGCACAGCATGCTCAGCTTCAGTTTTCGAGTAGATGAGAATATCGTCTATAAAGACGATAACAGACTTATCGAGCATTGGTCTACAAACGCGGTTCATCAGATCCATGAACGCCGCAGGAGCGTTTATAAGGCCAAAGGGCATAAACAAGAAACTCGTAATGCCCATATCTGGTACGGAAAGCCGTTTTAGGGACGTCTTCTTCATGAACTTTGAGCTGATGATACCCAGATCTAAGATCGATCTTTGAGAAGTAACTGGCTCCCTGAAGCTGGTCGAAAAGATCGTCTATTCTGGGCAATGGATATTTGTTCTTTATTGTTACCTTGTTCAACTCCCTATAATCAATGCACATCCGGAGAGTCCCGTCTTTCTTCTTAACGAATAAAACAGGAGCTCCCCAGGGAGATGAACTTGGTCGTATGAGTCCCTTATCTAGCAATTCTTGCAATTGCTTCATCATTTCTTGCATCTCTGCAGGTGCAAGTCTATAAGGGGCTCGAGCAATCGGTGCCGCGCCGGGCACTAAATCAATTCTGAACTCCACCTGACGGTCTGGTGGGAGTCCAGAGATGTCCTCGGGAAAGACATCTGGAAATTCAGAGGCTATCGGTACCTCGGCTAAACTTTTCTTTTCAGACTTAGCATCTATTGCATATGCTAAGTATGACACGCAACCCTTAGCTATATGTTTCCTAGCTTTGACTACAGAAATTAAACATAAGTCACCTTTCTTTCTGTCACCATAGATGCAGATACTGCGGCCATCCGGCGTAGTGAGCTTTATCAACTTCTTCTTGCAGACAATGTTGGCGTCATGATGATCAAGCCAATCCATACCGACGATGACGTCGAATTCGTGAAAGTCCATAGGAATGAGGTCAAGTTGGAACGTGCAATTATCTAACAGAATTATGCAGTCGCGGTAAATTTTATCGGTGGACACGCACACGTTACTGGCCGTTTCGATATCACATATAACAGGCAGAGTTGTCGGAGTAATTCCAAGCTTAGATGCAAATGCACTTGATATAAAAGAGCGATTGGCTCCTGAATCGAAAATAACTCTAGCAGGGATAGAGTTAACAAGAAACGTACCAGATACCACATCTGGTATTTCCTTCGCTTGCTCGGCTGTTATTTGGAATGCGCGATTCTGACTCCTAGTTGGCTCGTTACGGCGACTAGAACCTCCACGCGATGCGCTATGTCGGGCTGGTTGATTCTGTCTTTGTTGATGATATTGTTGTTGAGGTCGGTGCTGCTGCTGCTGCAATCGTGGATGATGTTCTGCACTTGGGTAAACTATGCTGAACGGATGCGTGCATGCATGCTCATTATGTCCAGGGCGTAAACAGTTGTTGCAAACTTTAACTTTGTTAGGACATTCTTCACTGCTATGTCCTATTTCGTTGCACACATAGCACCTCACATCATTGGGGTTACAACGCCCAATGTGTGACTTCTGGCAGCGGCGACACTGCCTCGGCTCGGAATGCACCGCATAAGATCGAGATTGCTGCGCCGGAGGCGAGCTGAACTGTCAGTACTGAGACTGCTGTGGCTGAGAATATCTGGATGAAGATCCAGAATAGCTTCCAGTGCGCGATTTCTTGGGCGGTGATGGACATGTCGGGTTAACAGATGAAGCAGGAACTCCTCCAGCTCGAATAAAATCCTGCTCGAGAATTCGAGCAGCTTCAACACAATCAGCGTAGTTGGTGTACCTCTGATGCTTCAAAAACTTCTGATACTCGGGATGTAGACCCATAAGAAAACGGTCGATCTTTCGCTCCTCCGTAGCAACCTGGTAGTCAGACAGTAGGCTAAGTCGAGTAAATTCAATCTCATACTCAGTCACCGATTTGGTTCCCTGAGTAAGAGACATCAGTTTCTCTTCCAAACGCTTCTTTTCATCAGCTGGGCAGTACTGACGAAAGAAAATAACCTTAAATTCATCCCAAGATAGGGACTTAATCCAGTTGGCTCCGTGCATGTTTTCCTTAGACCTCCACCACATAACAGCGCCACCCTCGAACAGTGTTGTAGCGAAGCTGACCTTTGATTCTTCAGCACAGTCACTAATGAGAAAAATCCGCTCGATGCCAGTGATCCACTCAAGTGCTTCGATCGAATTTGCAGCACCCTTGAAGGGTTGAGCTCCACAAGCTTTGAAATAACGAAAGTTGCAGCCCTTAGGAGGGACTACAGGGGCTTCCTCCTCGTCGGTGTCGTCGTTGTGGCGTCCAGTGTCATGGTGTTGCTTTTTCCTACGCTCTTCTCTGCGCTTAGTTTCGGCTTCATCACGAGCACGAAACTGTTCTTGCAAGAACTTAGCTTGACGCTCATTATTCTCGTTAAGCATTGTTTGCATTATTTGCATGATCTGTTCAGGAGTGAGTCCACCTCCAGCTCCTTCACCAGATCCAGACATGTTCTGAAATAATATAAATGATACTTGCATAAGAATAGGCAAAATTTCCTATTCTACCTCGTTTCCCAATTCCTAAAGCAAAGTCAAAGCCTATCTCAGGTCAAGTTAAAGCCTAGACATTCGAAGCTAATATCTTTGCTTAAAAGTTTGAGTCCAAGTGTTATTGCTAACACTTGAATCCCTCAAACCAATGCTCTGATACCATCTTGTCACATCCTTGCTTTAAAAACATGCTTGCTTATCCCAGGAATAATAACAAATGCATAAAGCTAAATAAAATATTACAATAAGTCTTGCACTACACGTGCTTCAAGGTTACAGTACTAAGTTGCTTTAAACATCATAACATAAATAAAAGCAGCTACCCAAAACCCAAGGCATCATAAGCTATACCACAAGCTGAAAATGAGCTAAGTCCTCTGGGCAGATCAGATAATAGACCTAAGCAGAAGGTCCATCTTGTTCTTTACCTTTTCCTATAAAAATTGTGAATAGCAACTGTAAGCTAATGCTTAGTGAGTAAACAGATATTCATGAATGCATGTAAAATATGAGGCGAAAGTGCCTAAAAAGGCTGTTATGCTTGCTTGCTTGCTCATTTGCTTAATACCCAGAAAGAACGCTGCACAATTGAGACATTTCACGCAGAACGGAGATGCCACCACTATGGGTTTACCGCTGACAGATGATCAATCTGTGATACGGGGCTAGCTACCCGCATAATGCTCAAGGGATAGTGGTGAACATCAGAATTGCTTGCTCGCTAAATATAATGCTTATGAGATGCACAAAGAAACGCTAACACAAAGTTTGCTGTATAGTATGCAGAACAATAAACAGATAGCAGATAAATATGCATATTAATAGATCAAATGTAAGATCCGGCTAAGCTGGGCATCACCTGTACCACAGTGTTCGCCTTCACTCACAAAAGTCTATTGAATTCCAAAGAAATCATATAGAAGCAAATTTTATGTCTCAATTTCATATAAAACATGTAAACAAGAATAACTGTTACTCACTGTACTGAAAATGCTTGCACTGGCTTTTCTATGCTTTTAATTGCTTTGAAATGCTCTGAAATACTTGCTCGGGCTTATTTATGCTTTAAATTGCTTTATAACGCTTGCACTTGCTTATCTAGGCTCAATATATATATTCTGGCACTGGCTTTGACTCGCAACTGGGCTAAACGGCTTATGTATAATATCTGAAGTTTAATATTACAGAACATGTGCTAAATTAATATTGCTAGCTCAATATTCCAATATCTATAAGCCATAACTTCTAGCTAAATATTTTGCTATTTATTTTGCTAATTTATGCGTTGTTCGTAAATTTTATCAATTAAATTCGAAATTTAGGGGCTAGATTCGAATCTGAGCATCAGATTCGAAGCCAGATTCGAATCTGAGCATCAGATTCGAAGACAGATTCGAACCAGGGGTTAGGTTTGAAGACAGATTCGAATTATGGGGGGTTAGATTCGAACCTCATTCGAATCTGAGGATAGATTCGAAACCCATATCTCGAATCTAGCTCTACTCGAGTCTGTTCTTGGTATTTCGAGTCTGTTCTATGCATACTCGAGTTTGTTCATAAGTTACAGCTTTAAACATGCATTTTCAAGCCTCAAATCCACAAATAAGTTAAGTAATAAGCCTCGGTTTAGTTATATTATACTTAATCTATCATATTCTAGTAAAACCTATGCGAAATTAGCTTTAAATCACCTGTAAATGATAGACTCGAATCTCATATCTTCAAAACCGAAAATGCAGAAAACGAAAAGATCGATTTTTACCTCAAAACACTATCAAATCACGCCTGCAATGATAGATTTGGATAGTACGCTTCGAGATCTTTCCAATGACGTATAAAACTCGAGATTTGGCCGGTCGGTTTGGCAGAAAAGTTAGAGAGATGTTCGGTTTCTAGAGAGAGGAGCTCTGGGAGGGAAAATGGCTTGCAAGAAATGAGAAAATGAACTCTCGGCTCCTATTTATACCAAACCTCGAAATTACATCATTTTACGCAAATTGCTCAAAATTACTTAAAATAAAAATACAAATAAAAGGCAAGGTGTTATAGAATCAGGGATTTATATCGTTCGCTGGTAATAAAGTAGGGAATATCACCGGTACTGGAGTTGTCACTAATGGGACTATCAAACTGGATCAAGTTTATCACGTTGATAAATTGGTTCATAATCTCATTAGTGTATCTCAAATCTGTGATAAGAAGAACTTAGTACTTCTCACTGATACTGAGGCGTTAGTGCTGAAACCGGGATTCAAAGTACCTGAAGAATGGATACTGATGAAGGATCCAAGGAAGAATGACCTGTACATGCTCGACATGAACAAGCCGGAATCTTCGATGGGACCAATTTGTCTACTATCAAAAGCTTCAGAGACTGAATCAGTTTTATGGCACAGACGTATGGCACACTTGCACCTGAGAAAGATGAATTACATTACTAAAAATGGATTGGTGCAAGGTGTTCCCATGAAGAGTTTTCAGTTTGAGGACAAGTGTCTACCGTGCAAGAAAGGAAAACAACACAAGAAGGCACACAAGTCCAAGACTCAGAACTCAATAACTGCCACGTTTGATTTGTTGCATATGGACTTGTTTGGACCAATCAACAAAAGGAGCATAGGTGGTAGTTGGTATTGTTTGGTTATTACTGATGATTACTCACGCATTTCTTGGGTTTTCTTTCTAGGTACAAAGGACGAGATAGCTTCCAAGCTCATCGGGTTCTTAGACCAAGTGGAAAACTCATACGAGACGCGGGTTAAACGAATCAGGAGTGATAACGGAATGGAGTTTAAAAACTCGGTTATTGGTGTATATTGCCTATCAAAGGGCATAGTGCATCAATTTAGTGCACCATATGAGCCACAACAAAATGGGGTGGCAGAACGGAAAAACAGGACTTTGATTGAGGCAGCAAGGACCATGCTTTCGGATTCAAAGCTTCCTACCATGTTTTGGGGGGAGGCAGTGAATACCGCGTGTCATGTTTTAAACCAGGTCCTTACTGTCAAATCATTCAACAAAACCTGTTATGAAGTTTTGAATAAAAGGCCACCAAATTTAACTGGCTTCGAACCATTTGGGGTACCATGCACGTTAATGAAAACAAAACATCAACCAAAATTTGGTGAAAAGGCTGACGAAGGTTATTTCCTAGGTTATGTGCCTAATTCACCAAATAAAAGGGTTTTTAATAAATCAAATGGTACAGTAGAGATTGTGTATAACATTGAAGTCACAAGTTATACACATGAACCCCAAACTTGTCCGGAATGGATATTTGATTATGACAAATTGTTTGAATCATTTAACATTCCTTTGGATGGAAATGCAGGTACAATCAAACAGGACTTGTCGTCATTAAATCTGAATGACGAGGGTCAAAGTTTTCCGAGGACCACCTTTCCATCAACTTCCGAGCCTACAACAACTGAAGATAGATCTCCAGTAGAAAATGATTCTGAAATGCCTACAAATGAAAATCAGACGAAAAATTCTAACTCTGAAGACAGTGTCCATGAGGAGGAAAATGTAGAGTCTGAAGTCGTTCCCCCGTTAGGAGAGATAGTATCAAATTTGGGAGATAATCTTAGGGTTGACGAGATAGAAACATCTAGGATTAATAAGAATCATCCTATTGAGAGTATCATAGGAAATCCTAATGCTGGTGTGAGGACTAGGAGTAGTTTGAACAACAACACAGTGTTGTTGTCGATGATCAATGACTCCGAGGCCTTTCATACTTGTCTCTACTCATGTTTCATTTCGCAAGTAGAGCCGAAGAATGTGCAAATGGCACTGAAGGACAACTCTTGGGTTGAAGCGATGCAGGAAGAACTGTCACAGTTTAGGAAACTTGAAGTGTGGGAGTTAGTTCCGTTACCTCGAGGAGAAATTGCAATACGAACCAAGTGGGTTTTTAAGTGCAAGAGAGATGATCGGGGTATAGTCACTCGCAACAAAGCAAGGTTAGTTGTAAAGGGTTTCAACTAAGAGGAAGGAATCGATTACAATGAAGTGTTCGCTCCAGTGGCAAGGCTTGAAGCAATCCTTTTGTTTCCAGCTTTTGCTTCCTTTAAAGGATTTAAGGTCTATCAGTTGGACGTAAAGAGTGCGTTTGTTTATGGGAAAGTGAAGGAACTGGTGTATGTGGAACAGCCGCCCGGGTTTACAGATCCGAAATATCCAGACAGAGTGTATCGGTTAGATAAGGCTTTGTATGGATTACATCAAGCACCGAGGGCGTGGTACGAGACTCTATCTAATCATCTTTTAGACAACGGGTTTGAAAGAGGGAGAAGAGATAGTACGCTGTTCGTGAAGAGAAGAGGTGAACATTTCATCTTGGTACAAGTGTACGTCGATGATATCATTTTTGGGTCATCTGACGAGCAGATGTGCACAGACTTTGAAAAGGTGATTAAGTCTAAGTTTGAGATGAGTGCGATGGGTGAGTTAAATTTCTTTCTGGGTTTGCAAGTCGAACAGAGGAAGGAGGACATGTTTATTCATCAGACGAAGTATGTCTACGACATCTTAGAGCGCTTCGGGATGGAAGGAACCAAGCTTACAGCTCACTTCAGCACGCCAATTCAAGTGAATCATAATCTTGGACCGGGTACAGAAAGTGATACCGATGTGGATCCGACGTTATATCGGGCCATGATTGGGTCACTCATGTATTTAACTGCTTCTAGACCTGACAAAATGTTTGCCGTGTGTATTTGTGCTAGGTTTCAAGCTAATCCAAAAGAGATGCACATGAAAGCTGTGAAGCGGATTCTGAGATACCTCAAGTCGAAACCGAAGCTGGGACTTTGGTATCACGCGGAGGGCGATCTGGAATTGGAGACGTTCAAGGATTCAGATTATGGAGGATGCAGCTTGACTCGCAAGTCATCAACTGGAGGTTGTCAGTTCCTAGGAGGGAGACTCGTTTCCTGGCAATGCAAGAAACAGACTTCGGTAGCCGTGTCAACGTGCGAGGCCGAATATGTTGCTGCGGGTAGTTGCTGTTCACAGGTTTTGTGGATACAACAACAATTGCAGGATTACGGTTTGACTTATACTCATACTCCTATTAGGATAGATAACCAGTCAACTATTGCAATAACCAATAATCCAGGTAAACATATAAAACTAAGCACATAGACATTAGGCACCACTTTATACGTGATTGTGCTGAAAAGAATTTAATTAAGCTGGTAAAAGTGGCAACGGACGATAATAATGCTGATTTATTTACCAAAGCTTTTGATAAGTCACGTTTTGAGTATTTAGTTCAACTAAACGGAATGCGTAATCCAGAGTAGCTTGACCTTAGTAGAAGTTATTTCTTTTTATAACAGTAAGTTTTCTTTCCTTTTATAGTAAGTTTAGTAACTAAGTAGATTTTCTTTCTTTTTATAGTAAGTTAGTAGGTTATTTCATTTTCTTACTTTAATTTATGAAAAACAAAAGAAAATAAGAGAGAAAACCATAAAAAGCTCAAAAAAAAGAGAATATCAGAAAATGAGATAAGTCTTAGATACATAGGTTCAAAGTGACGAAAATTAGCACAGTCATTACAATCTCTAAGTGTTAAGCTTTCACACATAATGCACCTTAAATTCTAAGTGTTATACATTGTCTAGTTTGATGTGTTGGTAGACATAATACACAAAGGGAATCTCAAGGCTAATAAAATATTCAAGAAACAGTCAGACGTGTCACTAACTTAGATGTATGACCAAATGGTCTTAATTTTTATGTTAGAGACATACAGACAATGATTCTAAATGAGGTATGCAAATTTTCTGGGGGATGTATAGCAACATCAAATACATCTTAAAGAAAAGAAAAGAATAGAAAAATCATGATACTGAGTTGAGAGTCAAAACAAGTAACTCTGTTGTACGTAAGTACAGACCTGTTGCCTCTGGTTTGACTCGAGTTAGCAAGATAAGTCGCTTTCTTGTACGTCGGTACAGACCTGTCACTGCTGTCTTGCTAGCTTTAAAATAAACTTTAAGACAAACTAAGACACTCTGTTGTATGTAAATACAGAACTGTGTCCGACGTTTGTCTTTTAAAGAAAATTTGCAATACCGAAAAGTTATAATCATTGTGTGTATGCCTTGATCATAAAAGTATGTCTAAGTATGAGTCACGTAAGATAATTTATTGACAAATAAAAAGGCCAAGGGATATTCCAAAGTGTAGCATGTTTAAAGGGATAATAATACCAACAATATTCTAGAAATGTGTGTCACAACAAACAATCAAGGAATAAAAAAAATTCCTAAGTGTGAAAGTAAGATGCTGAAAGTGCGTACTCGACACCGCTATCTGATTGAACTTGTCTTTGACTTTCTCGCCAAAAATGTTCTGTTAGTGTTAAGTATAGGATGTAAATTTTAAAAAGTATTATAGATTAGTTTAAGTTTAAATTTTGTTCTAAATTTTGTTTTACTTTATTTTATTTTATTTTACTTCATTTTATTTTATTTTATTTAGGAAAAAGGTCAAAGTTACTAAGGATGCATTTTTAGTTGAATAAACAAACATTGCGTGAAAATCTTGTGCTTAGTGTGAATAAATTTTGCATAGTTTGTTCCGTTACACGAAAAAGTTGGAAAAGTTGAATTCTATTCAAAGGTTTTCAAAATTTTCATTTAAATTCGAATTTAAGACAAAGTCGAATTAACATTCGAATTTGTCAGTAAAGTCGAATTTGAAGACAAATTCGAAGGTGGTTAGTATATATAGGTCAACAGTGAACATTCATTGTCACCTACATTCGAGTTTAAGCCCTTCGAGTTTACTGTGTGCGATTTCGAGTTTATCTTCGAATTTACCGTATTCGAGTTTTCACCTATTCATCGAAGTTTTGTTCCGTTGTGTTTGATACTATAACCAAATCTAGGTATAAACAATATTATTATACAAGATTTAGGAAGTTTCAGACTCAATTTGAGCAAAAATCGACTTATTTTGAAGTTTTAAGGGTTTTGAACTTTGTGATTCAAAATCACAAAGTTTAACCGGTGAAACTTCAAATAAGTGACATATATCTTCGATTAGAACCTACTAGGACTAGTGAATGTCATTTTCTAAGTCTAAAATGGTTTAAATCTTGGATTTGTGTTTTGAAAGTGCCGACTTCGAGTTTGTTCATATGGTTCGAGTTTGTCAGTATATTCGAACTTGTCAACAAAATCGAATTCAAGTCAAATTCGAACATGACATTTGAGTTTATCATTAAAATCGAAATGTCATTCGAGTTTATTTTTAAATTCGAAATCTTTTGCTTAATTTTAATGTCAAACTTGTCGAAATTCATATGTGTCGGATTTAGAACTTACCAAAGTTCAAAATAAAACAAATTTGAATTTAAACAAGTTTCATTTTTATTATTCATTTCTAATATATGTTACTGTTTATTGTGCAGATATGGGTGACAGAGCTTTCATTCAAAAGCATAATATGGTTGTCTCGCCGGATCGTGAGCTTCCTGAAGCTCAGGCGTTCCGTCCAATGGTGGATTTCCTGGCTAATTCAAGGGTTGCATATGCACTTTCGCACAATGTGCAGATCGTACTGCCTTATGTCAGACAATTTTGGGATCACCTGCAAGTTGATTGTACAGTGACTCCGACAGTGTTGAGGACTAGAATCGCCGGGCAGCCCCTTGTTTTCTCTGCTGATATGCTTCGTAGGGTGTTGCAGCTAGGATCAGTCGAACAGGAAGCTGTGCCTATTGACATCCCTTTGGAAGTAAGGCAAGCAGCCTTTTTAAGGATGTGATATGGCCTGGATATAGCTAAGGCATCATACATGAAGAGTGGTCTCATTGGCCAATGGAGGTACTTGGCGCATGTCTTTATGGTGTGCTTTGCACCTAAGAAGGCCAGATTTGACTATATAGTGTCAAAGATGCAGTCGACGATGATCGTGCTGGTCTATAATAAGAAGTTCAGCTACTCCGAGATGTTCTTTGCGGAGTTTGTTCACCAAATAACTGCTCCAGCACGAGAAAGATTTCTGTTGTATCCGAGATTTGTAATGATGCTTATTAGACACTTCTTGCCGAACTTGCCGCAATTGCCAGATATCCAGAGTGTCGGTGTTATCAACAAGCGAATTTTTGCTGATTGTCAATCGCACAATGCCCGTAGGGGTGAAGTGGTTAGACCTCGGGATGCACCTCTTTTTGGTGCCATAGTAAATCCAGATTTTGAAGCCCCAAAAGGTGTGAATTGGGCTGGGGAAGGGCTGCAGCCGCAGCTAGTACCTCAGCAACAACAGCAACGTCCTCCAGTACAACAAAGAAGGAGGCAAAGAGTTCAAGTAAGACTGACTTATGCTTCAAGGCCTTCAACAAGCAGAGTCCAAGAATCATCGGGAGCAGGTCCATTGTTGGATGCTGCTGATCCCCAAGTGTTGCCCCAGTTGCTGATCCTCGAGTGGAAACTCTGGAGGAAATTTGGGCTCAAGGCTCTCACGCACATGAAGAAATTACTACTGAGCTTATTGGTGAAATTCTGGAGCCTCCTGCTAGTCTTGCTGATCTGATGCGTGACATTGATGAATATCAACATCAGGAAGAGGGTCAAGCTGTGACCACCTCTGAGTCGTCATCAGAAGAAATTGAGGAGATTGAGGTTGAAACCGCAGCAGCAGAGACGGATGATCCGGCTGTCAGAATAGGCAGCTATGGATCCAGAATTGTGGTTAGTGAAAGGGAAAAAGAAAAGAGGGCATCTAGAGATTCTGATGAAGATGACTCAGATTTTGAGGCTGAAGATGTCACTCCTTTAGTGCCTCGGCAAAGGGCCAAAAGGCATAGGTTATGCAGGGAGCTTCATCTGCTTCTGCTTTCGAGCCTGAGATTCCATCCGCTCAACCATCCGCTCAACCATCAGTTCAACCACCAATCACGCCGTCACCAATCACATCAATTCCATCCACTTCATCCACCTTCACAGACAATCAACGTTTCTCAGAGCTCCGAAGCAAAGTGGACTTCCAGACAGTCCAAATATTTTAACTCACAAAAGCAGTCAGCAAGCTTCAAGAGCATAATGCAAAGATTGATCAAGAGAATATAGAATTGCAGACATTTGTCGCTGATCAGGCTGCTGAGCTCAGAACCATGAGGTCCCTCCTCTATCAACTTATGAAAAATCTTAAGGCTCAGGGGGAGACTAGTTGCAGAGATGTTGAAGAGTTGAGAAGAGAAGATGACGAAGGCAATGATCCCGATGCACAAAAAGATAGTGAGCCAGTAGATTTTTCTTCTGCTCAGCATGCTGAAGTTCAGGGGGAGCCTAGTCAGTCAGGCGTTGAAGGAGGCGAGCCTAGTTCTTCAAAGGCTATTGAGAGCGAAATGATTGACGCTCAAATGGATATTGAGGAACAAGAAATAGAGTTTGATTTTGAGGACGAAATCGAAGAATTGGAGGAGGAGAGTTTATTCCAGAAGACGTTCCTGAATGGAAATATGATGATGAGGTATTGGGTGATGAGGAAGATGAAGCTGATGAAATCATTATTCAGCAACATCCCATCACTGATACGTATGTGACGGAGGAACAAAATTTGATTGACATCGAAGCTGTTAAAGCCGCTTTAAATGTTGAATCACAAGTTGGAGAGCCTGTCAGGGAGTTGACTGTTGAAGAACAGAAAAAGTTATGGTTCAGGGCAGAGAAGAAGGCTATGGAATTGAAGGAAAAGATGATTGTGCCTAGTGCTGGAAAGCTGTCCGGAAGTATACTTAGTTGGTTCTTTGATCGAGAACTGCAGCTGTTTATTATTAAGAGAAAGGATGGACTTCAGTATCTAAGGAGAAGATTGAAAGATTTCAATTCACTGCCAAAAGTTGAGATAAAAGCGTTAGCGTGGAAAGAGCTAGTTAATATCGGAGACGATCCCTATGCTGAAATAATTGCCAAGATTATCAGAAGGGAAGGGAGGTCTAGAAATTTTGAAAGGCTAAACCCACGAATAGGCAAAAGAGTTATGGACCATACAAGAATTGATTCTCTAACTGGCAGGCCATGGATGAAAATTCATTACAAACCAGTTAGATGCTTAAAGAAAGTCCCTCTGAAGCCTATGCCACAAAATGTGTTGGGAAACCTCAACTGGTGGTATGTTGAAAGTGAGACAGGTGAAGCAGTAATGGAAGACCTCGAAGAAAAGGTGATTCTAAGAGTGTATGATCCGTTGCACCTGGTCAATCTGTCCAAAGATGATCTTCACGTACTTCATGTTCATAAAATCTCGTGTGATGCGCATATGGAGTCTGAAGCGAAAAAGTATCAGAGTGTAGTCAAGGTTTGTGTAGAACAGGGTCTTTATGCAGGAAGCATCTTAAATAGACCTTAGTACTTAGTCAAAATGTAAAAAGTTAGAAGCTATCGTCAAGGGGGAGTCTGTTAGTACATCATGTGTGACGATAGCAGTCTAAGTTTAGATAGCATTGGGAAAATGGCGTCAAATAGTTGTGTACTTTTGAGTTTGTACTCATTTATGTAGTGTACTTTTTTTTGTGCACATTTGGTAATCAAAATTTCAAAAATGTTTCAATTAGGTAGTTGGGTGACTTGGAAACCGGCATCAACCGGTCACCATGCTTACGTGGACGGGTTTTTCAAGAAAAATGGCATCAAATAGCTATGTACTTTTAAATTTGTACACATTTATGTTGTGTACTTTTTTTTTGTGCACATTTAGTAGTCAAACTTTTAAAAGTGTTTCAATTAAGTAGTTGGGTTACCTAAAAATCAATACTAAACGGTTACTTCGCTTATGTGGACATATTTTTTATAATTTGAAATTAAAAAAAACTTAAGATGATTTATTTTTTCTATAAAACTATAAAAAGATTCATAAGCAAAATATGTATCAAATTGATAAAAATATGCTATCATTTTATAACAATATAATAGAGCATTAATTTTCATATATGTCCAAATGACTATTTTAAATTTAATTACATCATTTAAAAAATATTAAATATCATTTTTTAATTAATGTATTATTGAATTAAATTAGAAAACGATATTTCTATATTTTTCTAATTTATTTTTGTTGGAATTTAAGATGGTAGTTTATATATTAAAAAAATTAAATAATAAAATAAATTTAAAATAGTCATTTTGATATATACGTGAGATTTAAAGATTTAGAAAGATATATATGTAATAAGGAATTTTGCAAGGATATATGCGTAATATTAAAAGTTTACAAGGATATATATTAAATTCTCTCATTCTTCTATGTCATAAAATATGTCTACATAAGTATCATAACTGGTTGGTATCGATTTTCAGGTAACCCAACTACTTAATTGAAACACTTTTAAAAATTTGACTACTAAATGTGCACAAAAAAAAGTACACAACATAAATGTGTACAAACTTAAAAGTACATAGCTATTTGATGCCATTTTTCTTGAAAAAACCGTCCACGTAAGCATGGTAACCGGTTGATGTCGGTTTCCAAGTCACCCAACTACCTAATTGAAACATTTTTGAAAGTTTGACTACCAAATGTGCACAAAAAAAAGTACACTACATAAATGAGTACAAACTCAAAAGTACACAACTATTTAACGACATTTTCCCGATAGCATTTTGTGTAAGTAAATCTACTTGATATTAGATATTAACAAGTGTTTGATATATGTTTGATTATGTGTGTTTGATATTGATTGTTTGTATGTTTGAACTTGGTGTAATGTCTTACAAAAAGTTCAAACATAAAGTTCAAAGATAAATTCAAACATAAGATAAAACATAAGTTCAAACATAAGTTTGTATAGTGAGGTTCGAATTTAGGGTAAATTCGAATTTGTCCCTGACAAACTCGAATCTGTCAGTATAATTAAGGGTTAATTCGATTAATTATTAGACTTTTGCAGAATTTGTCAGAGGATTAAGCAAAGGCGATCTCGAACTTGCAAGTTATCAGAGAGTTGTTTCGGAGAGAATCATCGTGTAGGGGCGTTCTAAGTTGTACGTCTGTCACCGTGGTAGTCTCCGTGTTTCGGTGTGTGTGATCTTACTGTCAAGCCGCTAACGAGGATTCCGCACTCGTTGGAAGGTGTCGCGTCGAGATAGATATGTAGAGTCAAGACCTTACATTATAATATTTATATGTTTTTTTTTTGTATTTTGTATGTTTCCATCTATCTATTTCATTACGTTTATATATTTTGATTTCATTATATATTTTTAAGGAATTTATATAACTTAGGATTTAATTCGTTTGGATTTAGATATTTGTGACATTATTAATTTCAGTTTAACTTAATATTCTATTTATTTTGATTAAATTATTTTGTTACAATAAAACATTTAAGTCAAGACAAATAAAAAAATGTTAGGTTTATATAGTTTTCTTGTAAATTATAATTAAAAATTATGATTAATTCGACGTAACAATATAATCATATTAAAATTAATAAATGAAACGTAAGATAAATAAAAATTTATTTAAACTGTAACATATTAGTATATTTAAATTTTAGTTAGGTTATGTTGGGAAATATTCTAAGTATGTCAAGCTGTTAGTTAGATTTCTCAGACTGTTAGTAGTCTTTCTGTGTAAGTACAAAGTTCAAGCTGTTAGTTGAGTAAGTTCGAGCTGCTAGTGCAAAAGTTCAAGCTGCCAGAGTTAAAAGGTTCAAGCTGCTCAACAGATTAACAACAGAAAGTGCTGAAATTTAGGAAGTGATTTGTATTTGAAGATTCAAGCATATCTACTACCAGAGAAATCAGAGTTCCTCAAGGAAACAAATCAGAAGGCTATATATATAGATAGAATAGGTTTTCCTATTGTAAGTCTGTACGTGCAAGTTTTGTAATCGTGTGCTTCAATTGTAATTGCTTTCTGATTAAGTTTCTCAAGCCTCTAAGGTTGTAAAACCCTAAGAACAGTCTGTGTTCTTCGTCTAATCAAATAGATTAGAGGTGATTGTAATCAGTGAGTTTGACAATATAAAGATTTGATTTTTGATTATATTTATGTGTTATTTATTTTGAGAGTTTTTCTTAAACAATAAGTGTTATTCCGCAAACTTCTTAATTGGACCTTTGATTCAATACAAGGTTATTGGTTTACACTCTGATTTATTTAAACCATTTAATCTTAGGTAGTGATTTTGATTTTGACAAGTGGTATCAGAGCCAGGTTCTGTTTATTAGTCTTTGTTTCAAAGTCAGAAACTTTCTTTTAAAATATTTTATTTTTCTGCAGAGGAGTTTGAAAATAGCAATAGTGGATCTAGGCAAGGACTCAAAGTGCCTATGCTCAAACCCACTGAGTTCGAGATGTGGAAACTCAGGATTCAACAACATATTCAATTTATTGACTATGCCATTTGGGAAGCTGTTGAATATCCTCCTGTAGTTGATCCAGAACTAGATGCTGAGGGTAAACCTATAAAAACAGCTCTAAAGACTGAACTTGAAAGAAAGGCTAGAATGAATGAAGTGAAAGCTCTTACTCTTTTACAAATAGTCATTCCTAATGCCTATCAACATCAGTTTAAAAAGTTCTATACTGCTCATTCTCTTTGGTTTGCTTTAGAGAAAAGATTTGCTGGAAATGCTAGCACCAAAAGGAATCAAAAGGATCTTTGAAAAAAGCAGTATGAAAACTTTTTTGGTGGCAAGAATGAAAACCTTACTCAGATTTTTGACAGGTTTAATAAGTTAATACGTGAATTGGAGAGTGCAAAAGTCAGCCTGGATCAAGATGAAGTAAATAGAAAATTCCTTAGATCACTTGGTGAAGAATGGACAGTCTATGCTGCCCAATGGAGAACCAAAGACACTCTTGATGAAATAGAGTTGGATGATCTTTACAACAGCCTGAGAGTGTTTGAATCTGAGATTGAAAATAAAAATACATTTTCTTACAATCACAACACTGCTCATCTATCATCGTCATTAACTGATAAATCAAAATGTGGTGACTCTTTTTCAGGAGCTGATGGTAACTCTGCTGAAGTTTAGTATGAAGCTTTTGTTGCAAGTGATGGACTGTTTGCTCTATATGCTGAAGATTTAGAACAAATCCATCCAGATGATTTAGAAGAGATGGATTTGAAATGGCAGCATGCTATGTTGACTATGAGGGCCAAAAGATTCCTGAAAAGAACTTGCAGATCAAACTTTCAAGCCAGATTAGAAGGCTAACCAACATTTGATAAATCAAAAGTTGAGTGCTTTAAATGCCACAAGTTTGGTCACTTTGCTAGAAAATGCAGATCCCAAGGTCAACAGCCACCAAGACCTTAGCAAACTAATCAAGCTTCATCATCACAAGCTCTTGTCTCTCAAGAAGACAATGTGTTTGACTGGAGTGATCAGACAGAAGAGGAATTTCAAAATCAAGCTCTTATGGCAGAAACATCTAATGCCACTTCCAATGAACTACCATCTGAGGTAAATGCT
The DNA here is from genome assembly GCA_020465985.1 of Centrapalus pauciflorus. Classification (NCBI taxonomy): domain Eukaryota; kingdom Viridiplantae; phylum Streptophyta; class Magnoliopsida; order Asterales; family Asteraceae; genus Centrapalus; species Centrapalus pauciflorus. Next base: position 18,549 of record JAANYP010007125.1, read on the forward strand.
AAACTCTATTCTCAAACATGCAAAAATATGGTTAAAAAGTACAGAGATCATAATGAGAGCATGTGCAAAAATCTAGTTAAGATGAAAGAAAGGAGATATGAGTACATGCAGGCTATAGCATATCTTGAAAAACAGATTAATGACTATAAGGATAATGAGATTCAGATGGGACATGATAGAACATATCATAAGTGGTAGAAAAAGGAACTGAATAAGAAAATAGAGACCCTAAATAAGAAACTAGATGAGGCTAAACAGAAGGTGTTAGAAGCTAACAAGAAAATAGAATCTGTTAATATAGATTTAGGAAGTTTCAAGCTGGCAAATCAAAAGCTAGAACACCTAATGGAGGTCCAATTTAAAGATAGGGTAAAATCTCAACTCAATCCCAAAGAAGGTATTGGATAGAAAGCCACTCCACCCCCATACAACAACAAATACATTCATCCCATGAGTGAAGTTGCTGATAGGCTTGTGAATGAACCATTAGATGAAACAATGAAAACTGTAGATCCTATCCTTGAAAACAGGCCTGAATCTAAAGAAGTACTGATTCCAAATGAAGGCTGTGAGTATAAAGAAGTTGAGTGAAATGTCAAAACAATGTGTGCACCTATAGAACCTCTTACTTCCAGTTTCATCAAAAACCCCAGTGAGAAAGGAAAAGAGAAGATGAGTGTATGCAATAATGCTCCACATGTTCCTGTACTTTCTAACTGTAACATTGCATCTTTCTCAAAAACTAATAAAAGGGGTAAGACTGTTCCAATATGCACATGCCAAAAGCATGGTGTCCAAAAGTTTCCCACACAACAACAGGTAAGGGGAAATCAAAGGAACAAGAACCAGTTATGGTCTAACAAAACTGGTTCCCCAATCAAAGCAGTCAAAAGATGTTTCCACTGTGGCAGGAAAAACCATTTGGTCAGACATTGTTTATATAAACCATCTGTTGCAAAACAGACTGTGGTTCAAAAACAAGTAAGTGTTCATAACTCAAAAAATTCAAAGGTCAAACCACCTGTTACACCAGTTCCAAAGAAGACAGTTGACCACAGGTACTTAAAAGTCAACAAAAGACAGCCTACACACCCAAAACAAGTTTTAGCAAAATCCAAAGAAAACATTAAAAAGATATGGCGTGTTAAAGGCAAAAACACAGATCAAACTGTTGATGCAAATGTTGAGACTGCTAAGTCTAAAGTTGGAACTGGTAGTGCAAACTCTGAAGCTGTTAGCACTAAAAACTCAGTTCAAACTGCTAAGTCTAAAACTGGAACTGGTAGTGGATCATTTGAGACTGTTAATGAAAAGGTTGGAAAGAACACCTGGATACCTCATGTCATAACTAAATACTCTTCACAAAATTCACCAGTGGATCTCACTAAGTTTAAAAAGACACAAACAGTGTTTAACTATGTCAATGCACAAGGACAACCCAAAACCAATTTGGTTTGGGTTACTCCACTACTAACTAAGCTTTTTTCTGTACAGGGCACCCACAGGACCCAACATAAGACAAGATGGCATATGGATAGTGGATGCTCTAGGCACATGACAGGCAATTCGGAATGCTTGTCAAGTTTCAAAAGCTTTGAAGGAGGGTTTGTTGCATTTGGTGGAAATTCCAAGGGAGGTAAGGTAACAGGTAAGGGTACTATCAAAGCAGGCAATATGATCTTCAATGATGTTCTGTATGTTGAACAACTGAAGTATTATTTACTAAGTGTGTCTCAAATCTGTGATAAACAAAATGTTGTTCTGTTCACAGACACTGAGTGTATTGTCCTTTCAAAAGATTTTAAAATTCCTGAAAATCTTGTTTTACTTAGAACACCAAGAAAGGACAATGTCTACTGTTTGGACACCGATCTTTTATCCAAATCAAATACTTTAAGCTGTTTGATATCCAAAGCATCATCTAATGAGTCTGCTCTTTGGCACAGAAGGATGTGTCACATGAACTTCAAATCTATGAATGTTTTAGTCAAAAAGAACTTGGTAAGAGGTTTACCACAAAAGGAGTTCACATGTGATGATCATTGTGTAGCATGTCTTAAAGGCAAGCAACACAAAACTTCTCATAAGGCCAAAGAGGCAAATTCAATCTCATCTGCTCTTCATCTTATTCATATGGATCTCTTTGGTCCAACATCTGTTTTGAGTTTGAATAAAAGAGCTTACTGTTTAGTCATTGTTGATGATTTCACCAGATTTACATGGGTTTACTTTCTTAGGACTAAGGATGAAACTGTTGAGTTAGTCAAATCCTTTATCCTTAAGATAGAAAACCAATCAACTTAAAAGTTAAGGTGATCAGGTCAGACAATGGAACTGAGTTAAAAAATCATATCCTAAACAGTTTCTGAGTCTAAAGGTACTGCAAGGCAATATAGTGCACCTAGAACACCACAACAAAATGGTGTAGCTGAAAGGAAGAATAGAACTTTGATAGAGGCTGCTAGAACCAAGCTAGCTGATTCCAAACTGCCAATGACCTTTTGGGCAGAGGCAGTTGATACAGCTTGTTATGTGCTAAATAGGGTTCAAATTGTTCAGTCACAAGGGAAAACTCCATATGAGTTATTCCATCACAGAGTTCCCTTAGTAGCCTTTCTAAAATCTTTTGGTTGTTCATGCACTATTCTTCACATTAAAACTCACTTAGGAAAGTTTGAAAGTAAGGCTGAAGAAGGTTTCTTTGTAGGTTACTCTATTCAAAGCAAAGCATATAGAGTATATAACAGTGTGTCTAAAACCATTGAAGAAAGTGCCAATGTTGAGTTTAATGAAAACACTGCAAATGTCAAAGGCACTGGTCCTGATTGGTTGTTTGATTTAGATTCACTAATAAATTCTCTGAGCTTTGTTGAGTATTCTGCAGGAGCTGTTGGAAACTATGTTGAAACTGCCAGTACAAATTCTCATGCTGGTAACACAAATATTCCAGCTGTTGGCACAAAGTTTCCAACTGTTGAAGATTCTGATAAATGGGATGAGTATACTGTACTACCACTTCTATCTTGTGACCCGCCAATGGTCCTGATTGATCAACATGATACAAATCCAGAACATGAAGTGTCAATCCCAAGCCCTGATGTAACAGCTCCGTCTAATAGGGAAACAGGTCCATCTTCTGATCAAGTTGTTATTGGAGAAGAATCATCAAGTGGTACTGAAGGTGATGATACAAATCTGGGAACATCATTTCAGACAGAAAGAGAACCCACACTCAGGGTTCACAAGTATCATCCTCTCAACCAGATAATGGGAGACCCACGCACTCCTGTGTAGAAAAGGATAATGGTTCACAAGGAGTCCACTGATGCTGAATCAGAAGTCCCTAAATTCGGTCTAGCTGCCTTTGAACATGCATGCTTCATGTCCCAATTAGAACCAAAGAAGTCATCTGAAGCTCTAAAAGATCCATCTTGGATTGAGGCAATGCAAGAAGAACTTTTGCAATTCAAGATTCAGAATGTATGGACTCTAGTTGACTTACCTAGAGGAAAGAGAGCAATTGGTACAAGATGGGTTTTCAGAATGAAGAAGGATGAGAGAGGTGTAGTAATCATAAACAAAGCAAGATTGGTAGCTCAAGGATACACTCAAGAAGAAGGAATAGATTATGATGATGTCTTTGCCCCAGTAGCAAGGATAGAAGCCATCAGACTGTTCCTAGCTTATGCCAGCTTCAAAGGGTTCAAAGTGTACCAAATGGATGTGAAATCTGCATTCTTGTATGGTACAATTGAAGAAGAGGTTTATGTGTGTCAACACCCTGGATTTGAGGACTATAAGTATCCAGACAGAGTCTACAAGTTAGACAAAGCCCTCTATGGACTCCACCAAGCCCCAAGAGCATGGTATGACACTCTGTCTTCATACCTTCTACAAAATGGATTCAAGAGAGGTACTCTGGACAAGACATTGTTCACAAATTCCATCAAATCAGAGATTTTGCTTGTTCAGATCTATGTTGATGATATCATTTTTAGATCAACAAATGAAATTATGTGCAAGGAGTTTGAAACCTTGATGCACAAAAAGTTTCAAATGAGTTCAATGGGAGAACTCACTTTCTTTCTAGGATTGCAGGTCAAGCAGAAACCCGCAGGACTTTTTATAAGTCAATCAAAGTATGTAAATGACATCCTGGAAAAAATTGGCTACAAAGATACCAAAGTTGCTAGCACTCCAATGGACACTCACAAGCAGCTTGATGCAGACAAAGATGGAGTGGATGTGGATATTCACCTATATAGATCCTTGATAGGTTCACTAATGTATCTCACATCTTCTAGACCTGATATCATGTTTGCTGTTTGTGTTTGTGCCAGGTTTCAATGTGCTCCAAAGGATTCACATCTATTTGCTGTTAAGAGAATCTTTAGATACCTCAAGGGCCAACCACAGTTGGGACTATGGTATCCTAAGGACTCTCCTCTTGAACTAACAGCCTATTCTGACAGTAACTATGGAGGGTGCAACATAGACAGAAAATCCACAACTGGTGGATGTCAATACCTAGGAGCAAAACTGGTCTCTTGGCAGTGCAAAAAGCAGACCATTGTTTCCACCTCATTTACTGAAGCTGAATATGTTGCAGCTGCCAGCTGCTGTTCTCAAGTAATGTGGATTCAGAATCAACTTAGAGATTATGGTATGAACTTTCTATCTACTCCTATTTACATTGACAACTCAAGTGCAATAAGCATAGTACAAAATCCAGTGAAATTTCCCAAAACCAAGCACATAGACATTAGATTTCATTTTATAAGAGATTGTAATGAAAAGAAATTAATCCAAGTTACCAAAATTCATACGGATGATCAGTTAGCTGATCTATTTACAAAACCATTTGATGTAGGAAGATTCACCTTCCTAGTATCAAATATTGGTATGGTTAATATGGATTAATTTGTTTGTCATTATTCTCTCTTATTTTATGAGAAACATACTTATTAAATGTGCTTAGTTAAGGGGGAGACACTGTTTCAGAAGAAAATGCTTAAATTTCAACTAACAGCTTGAGTCTATTCTCAAGCTGCTAGTTCATTTTACTCGAACTGTTAGTTGTTTTCACTTGATCTGTCAAAGTGTGCAGGGTAATTCTGTAATTCCTTACAAGTGTGTGCGCGGGACTAGATATTTTTTAAATGCCAAAACCTTTAAAAGGTCCCAGTTTCGTTCAATTGCAACTACCAGTTGCAAAAATATCTTCCAAGATCTTTTCTTTCTCTCTCTGAGCGATTCACACACAGATCTTTCAAACCCTAAATCACCGTCTTGATCTTCAATGGAGTTTGTCAAAGAACACAACTACATCCCCTACTCTCTCAAACATGCTGATCTTCAACCGTTCCATGACATGATGGACTTTCTTCGAAGTTCTCACATCCATCATGCTCTCATTGTTAATCCCACCATCTATGTCGCTCATATAGAGCAGTTCTGGAAATTTTCCACGGTAAATACCTCCAATGGAGTCACTTCTTTTGCATCCACAATTGATGGTAACCCTATTACCATCACTGAGGAGACCATACGCCAACATCTGCATCTTCAAGATGCCTCAGGTATATCAGATCTATCCCTTACTGTCTTACATGAAGGACTTTTTGCAATAGGGTATAGGGGCCCTACTGATTCTTTTACTTTCTTTAAAGCACATTTTGCCCCTAAATGGAAATATCTTGTGCATATCCTTCAGCAATGTATAAGTCCTAAAAGAACTGGTTGGTCTTAGTTTTCTTCAAACATTGCCACTGCTCTAGTGTGTCTATCAACAGGCCAACAGTTCAATTTTTCAAATATGATTTTTCATGGGATGTTAAGGCATCATGCCCTAAAGAATGAGAAATTTTTGATGTACCCACGATTTTTGGCAGAAATAATTGCAAAATCTTGCAAAAATTTTAATATTCATAAAAGGGTACATGTTTCTCATAGGCACTCTTTACCATCAATCAAAAGACTTTTGAAACCAAGGTTTTGAATGTGGATGTCCCATTGCCTTCTGCAATGTTGGATATCAATCCAAGAAACAGAGGAGAGGGTCCTGAGCAGGCTCAGCCATCCATCACTGCTTCACCCCCAGGACCCCAACCCACTTCTCATGATACAAACACTCCCTCTGCTCCTTCTATAATACATACATCCCCAACCCCCTCACTACTACAATACAAAAGACAAAGGGTTTCAGGAGCTCCTTCCTCCTCAGCCCAAGCACAAGTGCCAAATATCCCTTTGCAGAAGGACACTTCTGCACAACATATCCAAAGGGAACCCACTGAGGACACTCCCACCCTCAATTTGGAGGTGGACATTACATTAGAGGATGTCCATATGGGTTTTGTGGCTGACACTACTGTTGTCTCTACACAAGAGGCACAAAACAGTGTCAACATATCTAAGACCACACCCATGGCAACAGAGGGTGTGCAAGAACCTTTTGGAAGTCCCCAGTACCAAGAACAAAGGGGCACAGATGTTTCTACTTCTGGAATTCCTGCCTGTGATAGATCTCAAATACCACTATCATTTGAAGATCTTGAGGCTAGTCTGCAACTTATGGCTTTAACAGATCAACAGCTGAAACCTGTTGTAGCTATATTGGAACATTACAAATCCATTATTGCTGCACAGGGGGCTCAAATCACAGCATTGCAACAGTTAACAGCAGTCCAACAACAGAGATTGGATTACTTTCATCAAGGATTCACACTCTGTGGAAACAAGATTATTCAGCTTGAGAAGTTGGTTCGAACCCTGATTGCAAAGGTCTTTGGTCCACCTGGCCAAACCAATGCATCCAAAAAGGGGGAGAATTAGGAGATCCCTCCTTCAGTCCAAACAGCTTCAACCTCCCCTCCAACAGTCCCAGTTTCTATACTAACAGTCCCAACAGCTACTCAAGCTGTTAGTATAGAAACTCAAGATGCTCCCACCAGGACAACTGGAGTTGTCATTAGAGAAGGTTCTCAGGCTCCTGTCACAACAGTCCAATCCACAGCATCAGCTTCCAAAGACAAGGGCAAAGGCATTCTGATTGACTCTCCAAATATCAAATTCTCTTCTAAAGAAGCCCAGGTTGCTCATGATGCTGAACTAGCAAGGAAACTAGCAGAAGAATAGGATGAACTCTTAGACCAGCAAACTCATGAATAAATGAAAGATGATGAAACCTTAGGTGACTATCTAAGAGGGTTTGTGGTCAAGAAAAATCAAAAGAAAAGGAATATGCCAACAGGGCATTCAAAGGCAGAACATAGAAGATTTTTGATAAACTTCTCTGCCTTAGTTAGACTATCAAGAGTAATGGCTCAGTCATGGTCAAAAGAAAAGCTTCAGGCTCTATATGACAAGGAGAAGGAAAAACAAGAAGCAGCCAAAGCCTCCCAACAAGTCCAATGTCAACAAGAACCAGTTCAAGCTGCTACTAGTGATCCTCCTCATCAAGCAAAGTTTGATCAGATTAAGAGAGTGTTGTTTGAACAACAGCTTCAAAAGGCAATGGAAATCGAAAAGGTTCTAGATCAGTATGACTTCTCTAAACAACCTATTACTTACTCCTCTGCTGCCTTCTCACCGTTATACACCATGTCTTCCAATGCATCTCCTCAATCTTTCCCTTCCACCTACCAGAACCCATCATCCTTCTCACCTGCGCCCCTTCTTGCTGCACCCATCTCGTATCCATAAAGCTAGACTGACGCAACTCTCTTCTATTAAATAAACTATAAAAATGAATAATTTTGATAAATATAAAACAAGTTATCAAATTTTTAAATATATATATAAATAACATTTGAAAAAATTAATTTTAAATTAATGTAATAAAAGTTAAAATAATATCTAATATACATATAACCAATAAAATATATAAATGCACACATTAGAAAAACTCAACATAAAATAATGTTTGATAAAAGTTTTTTCTATTGCATGTTTGCATATTAAAAAAATTAATATTTTTTATTTGTCCATCTCTTGATCGAACACACTTAATATTATATTATAGATGTGAGAGACACATTTTAGATAAACCCATGTAGGTCCCGAAAGGTATCCCAAGTATATAGCCTTAAGCTGTAGAGGGGGGTGAATACAACAATTTAAAAACTACATACAATTTTCTCAATGTTTGTATGTATTATCAACAAATGTTAATTACAAACGAGCTTGAATGCGGAAAGGTTCATGCTGAGATTACAGATACAAAGTATGTTTAACTAGTCTAAAACAGACTTAAACTAGTTACATTGAATACACTCACTAAAAATCACTCACTGTGTTTACAAGACTCAGAGGGACAGCTTGGATAAGAACAACTTAGACACAAAGCACTGTTTTATCCAAGCAAACTTACATGCATGAAAGACACACTTGAATGCACGTTCACTCTTGGGTTCAACACTTAGCTTTTTGGCTTAATCTTTCAATCCTTAGAAGTTTCTTTTTATACTCACTCAGAGGATCTAAGTGAAGCTTCTTTATTGTACGAAAGGAAAAAGGGAAAGTCTTGTTGAAAAGACAACATAAACTTTTCTGCACATTCTGAAAAGCAGACTTGTCCTTCATGTGGGCAGAACTTTTGTCTTTTCACTTTGTCTACTGTTGCATTAGCTTTAATTAAATAATGAATGTATACTCTGCGTCTTTCTTCCTTTGTTAAGGCCTATTTTGATATAAGAAAAGGTCTGTCACCCTTTTTCAAATATCTTTTGTCTTCATGTAACAGAACAGCGTGGGCAGGCTGAGCAGTTCTGTATTCTACTTTGTCTTCGACTTTGTAAACTGATCTTTTAGTCAAAAACAATACATGAGGACTTGGAAACATATTCCAAAAAGTGATTAGCCTGTTCACAAAGAACAGGTTCTGTTCACAAAGAACAGATTACTTGTAAACTGCCCAAGCTGCTCACCAGTTTAAAGCAGCGTAGACAGTTTATGTCCAGCCTGTTCAGCAGACTGAACAACTTGGACAAACTGTCTTTGTTGCAATGAATGCAACACATAGAACAACTTTGGTTGATATTGCAAATCACTTAAATAGGTTTCAATAAGGCATAGATAGGCCTTAAATTATACCTTTCAAGTGCATCAATAGGTTTGATTAAGAATCTCCCCCTCAGATGCAGAACAGGTTTGAGTGAGGCCTTTTTGTGCCTAACAATCTCCCCCTATTTGCAATAACCAGTCTAAGCTGGCCTTATAAAAAATCTATATATATTTTTACAGTACATTTGCTGAAATAAAGTTACAACGTCAAAGTAAAGTAAAAGATCAGTTTATATATACACTGATTCTTGATTACATAAACCAACATATGTTTTTACAAAAGTACAACTGATGTACTGATGTATATTACAACTAATGTAAAAGAAAAATTACAACTTATGTAATTAAGGTACAACTAATGTACAGCAGATTTGGACTGTTTGTGTTGGGAGCAGATAATGGTAAGCCTGTCCAACTGATGGACAGCTTCCATTCTTCACCTACCCAGATGGTAGATGGACTCTACTACAGTGGAGGAGGAACTTCAAACATCTTTTCAAGTTCCTCCCTTGTTTCCTCAAGTTCTTGAACTTCACTTCTGATGATCATAAACTTGGGATCTTCAAGTTCTCCTCTCTCATAAAAGCCTCTGAGCTGATCCCAGACGGCTGCTCTCCACTTCCCTGATTTCCTGAATGAAGCTGCAAGTCTGAAGGCTGCAAGCTGTCTTAGATCCACCTTGTATAGATCTGAAGCTCTCTGAAAGCATCTCTTCTGAGTTAGGGGATCTACAAAAAATGCCCCAAGCTCAGGCTCTTCAATAATCTTGCCTTCTTCAAACTCTACTCCACTAGGCAAGCTGTGATCAACTCCTTTCATCTCAATAGCGTAGTCACCCTGTTCTATCAGGATGAGGAGTTGCTCCATCTCAGTGTCCTTCCTTGTCCTCCTGGCCTTTATTTTGGGATGTGTCACATAGACACCCTCACTGACTTCTTTTGAGATCAGGCCAAGATCCTTCACTCTCTCCATTAGCTTTTTAACATATGCCCTGATTGTCTTAGCCGTTTCTGACTTAGACTCACTCAGAGCAACTGCCAGCTCAATCCATTCCCTGTACCCCATCTGTGCAACATCAGTGTAGTCATACGTTTCTATTTTTGGGCCTGTTGCACCCATTCTGGTTATTTTCAACTTCCACTGACTGACTTTTCTTGATATGGGAACAACTTTGACAATTGCTTCCTTGGCAAGCCTTCTATCAGCAACATCCTGAAATTTTCTTCTTGCCAGGTTGTCAAAGTGGAACTGGGCTCTTGCAGAAGGCACTTGAGTTTTGGTCACTAAGACCAGAGCACCCTTTTCTTTTTCTGCTTCCTTCTCTCCTGCTGATCCCTTAGCAGCTTCCATTAATTTCTTTTGCACATCCAGAGAGGACATTTTAACTTTCCTTGCCTCTTGAAGTGCAAAAGATTTAGCAGCTTTGGCAGATTCTTCTTCTTTCCTTAGAGCTTCCAGGGTTTGAAGCTGTTCTTCTCTAAACTCAAAGTATTTGTGCATAGGAAGACCCATTTCTTTGGCTCTGGCTTTGTGAAATTTAATCTCTGCTGCTTTCTGCTGATGAGGATCAACTGCTGCTTTTTCTTTTCCCTTAGCTGCTGTAGTGACAGCAGCTTCAGGATTTTCCTCCTCCTCCTCCTCTTCTTCTTCTAGAATCAGATGCCTCCTTCTGCTGCTTGGCCTGCCCTCAGGAATGCATTCCTCCCCCTTAGACTGAGCAGGGTTTGGAGATTCAGCCTGAGTAGGCTGAGCAGCTTGGGAAGCACCTTCCATTGTACCTGTTGCAGATGCTCCTGCTGGTTGACCAGTGGGTATTGTAGGCACTGATTTCTCCTTAGGAGAAAAAGTTTTCTCTCCCTTAGACTTAGTCTTCGAGGCAGATGACTTCTCCCCCTTTGAAGGAGATGTACCAGCACCTTCAACACCTGGTCTGCCTGAAGACACAAAGTCAACAGGCTTGCCAGCAGTTTTGGCAGCAGGCTTGGGGCCAACAAGTCTATTCACTAGGAAAGCCAGGTTGTCCTTCACCTCTGCAAGCTGTGATAGACAGGTTTGAAGAGAAGAGGTTTGAGTATCAGCAAGGGAGGTCAGCTTGACAATGTTTTCCCTATCAGAAGCTGTAAACACCAAACTTTGAAGCTGTGCAATATGTAGTTCAAGAGAATCTTGCAAATCAGCAAGGTTTGATGACACAGAATTGGATAGGGAGCCAATGAGTGTGTTCAAGCTGGCCAGAGTGGCAGGAAGAGTAGAATTGCAAGAAGTAAGGAGAGATGACAGCTGTTGAGATATAGCTGCCATGGAGGACACAGAGTCCTTTTGGAGTGAGAGAATATAGGAAAGGGAAGTAGAGACACTTTGCAGCTGTGCAGTGAGTGCAAGCAGCTGTGGAGAGTTATCAGGTTGTGGAGTGGCTGGGAAGGAATCCTTGAACAGATCAAGGAATCCCTTAAGCTGTTCAGACACAGAGTCTGAAATAAGAGAGGGTAGAGAGGACATAGAGGTTTCTAAAGAACCAACTTTGTTAGTCAGCAGGGAAAGCTGATCCTTTAAAGGCGGGTCTCTAGGGGATGGAGGTGTATGGGTTGACTGTTTAGATTGGGTTGATGGAGATGAAGATGATGAGGCTGGTGTATGAGGATGTGATGGAGAGGGAAGAGGAACATTTGAGAGAAGCTCCATAGCCTGGGCAAAAGTAATGTGGCCCAGCTTGGAGGGGTCAAAGGGTCCTTCAGCAGTGGCAGTAGCTGCATCATGAGGAGAGGGGGTAGAGGATGGTAGTCTTTTAGACACTGCTTGTGTTGCAGCACCTTCATGAAGACCAGTGGTGGTTCCCTCTGCAGTACCTTGGTGTAAAAGTACCTCATCATGGGGAGATGGGATATGCATTTCAACATTAGCAGTGGTGAAACCTGCTGATGGAGTTTGCATAGAAGGGGCAGCCTCACCCAAGGGATGGTATGTTCCCTGAGGTTCATCAGCTTGGGTTGTTGGTCCCTCAGCAGCTGTTTGGTGTTGAACAACTGTATCATAGGGAACAGAAGTTTGAGGCTAATCTGCTGGTTGGTCTAGACCAGCAGTATGGACACCTCGTGCAGACTCAGGGTGTAGAGAAGTATGAGGTGGGGACAGTGTGGACGCAGTATGGAGTGGAGAGGACTCATGTCTTTCAATATTCTCAGCCTATTGGGAGGCTGGAATAGTTGAGGTGGCTGTCTCCATTTGTACAACTGGCTCCTGTTGGGAGGAACCATAGGGTCTAGGCTGACTCTAGGTAGACACAGGTTGGAGTGAAGCAGGCTCCAATTGTGCTGAACCTTGTCCCAAAATAGGAGAGGCAGCAGGGGTTGCTTCTTTTTCAACTGAACCCTGTTGAGAGGGAACAGAGGGGCTAGTTTGGGTTGATGTGGTAGCTGGTTTCTTTTTGGAGAGGGATTTGCGATGATATAGTATATGATAAGATGTGGGTGAGGTTGGAGGGGAAAGAGGTTCAGATTGAACAGGGTGTGAGACAGGGTCAGGAACAGTTGGGTTGGCCTGTTCCATGGTCTCAGTTGCCACAGAGGCACCAGCCACAAAGGCTTCAGGTTCAACAGATGAAACAGGGTGAGGAGGCTGCTCCCCCTCAGCCACAGAGGCTGAAGGTGTAGACTCAGAGTGAGTTGTTTTGGCCTTCTTGGGAACAGGCCCAGCTTCAGTGGTTGCCAGGGTCCTTTTAACAAGCTTGGTCGTGGCTTTGGATTTTCTTGTGGGAGCAATTGCAGGATCCACCCTCACATCCGAGGGTCCTTCCACCAACCCCGGTAACCTCCTCATTGGAGTAGATAGAGGAGGCTCATTAGGTAGAACAGGTGTATAGAAAACTCTATTCCCTATGACAGGGAATGCAGCAGTCTTAAGTAGAGGCTGAGAGTTATATAGATGCTCACCACAATGATGCTTGAATATGAGTCTCAGAAACTTTGGATACCGAACAGCAGTTGGACGGTTTTCTTGTTGTATCAGGTTCCTCAAATTCAGAAAAATCCACTTAGCCATGTCCATTGTAATCTTATCCACCAGCTGTAGGACTATTGGGATTTCATCACGGCTCAGTTGGTCAAATGAACCAACCTTACTTCCGAAGCACATCACCACTAAGGCAAATAGAAAACTATAGCTAGGAGACATATCCTTCCTGGACAGCGTAGATCCGATTTTAGGTTCTGCTACACCACAGAAGCGTAGAAAATTTCCCATTTGGTCATTTTCAGGTTGAGGCATGTCATATGGTTCTGCAACAGGAAGACGCAGAACTTCTCTAAGGAGACCAGTAGTGATCTCAATGGTCTGAGTCCCATTGAGAATAGTGCCCTTAATGACTTTGGTGTCCGGGTTGTCGGCACAGGTGTACCAAAACTCGTACACCATCTCCTGGTATAGGACACAAGGAGTAGCAGTCATAGCATAGTTCAACGGATGAACTTGAAGAAACTCCACCATCTGTTCATAACCCTTCCCTACATAGTTTTTGGGAATGGTTAGGTTAGCAATGTAGTTGGTGGGTTTGATGGTCAGCATTGTGCTAACTGATGAGTGTTTAACAACATCATCACCAACGAACACTGGAAGAAAGGGGTTGTTCCTTTGAGCCATTTGTGAAGGTTTGGGATTTTGAGAAGCAGAGGACACTTAGTCGATTTATGGTTCTTGAGGATTTTTGGAAATAGTGAGGAAGATGAAACAGTAGCAGGTATTTATAGGATTTAAAGGTGAGTGTGTATGAGAGAGAAATGTTTGTGCGGTGGATTTGAAAAAGTCGTTAACGGAAAACGGAACGGCTGTCCATGTCAGACCGTTTGTCAGACCACTTGAGCCCTTTTTAGTCACTAACACACGAAACCCACATTATCCGCAGTAATTAAGTTAAATAATAACACAAATTAAGTAACTTAATTGTGAAGAAAGGTAGTTAAAAAATGGTTGTCTAAGCTGTTGGTCAAACCTGTGATGAGCAGGGTCAACACAAGCTGTTCATTCTTTAAGATATTCACTCTTCAAACTATGCCTTCAACATGTTTTCTAATATAAGAACAGGTTGTGTTCAATAGTTGAACAGGTTATAAGACAGTGTCTTGTAGAGCAGCGTGAAGGAGTGAGCAGGGTGAAGAATGGATCATCAAAGCAGGCTTGATGTATAAACTGTTATATGTTAAGCCTGCTGTATGCTCAAGCTGTTCAGGTTTTTCAGAAAAATGACTAAGTACAGAACATGCATAGCCTGTTCTGCCTAAGCTGTTCTGAGAAATTTGAGCAGTGCGAGACATACAAAGTTTTAGACCTTTGAGGACACTTAGTCACTCTTGTTTAACATGCCCAGCTTGCTGACAAGGTAATTAAACCTGTTTTCATCAAGAGGTTTGGTGAAAATGTCTGCAAGCTGTTCATTAGTGGAAATAAAACTTACCTCCACATTACCTTTCTGAATGTGATCCCTGATAAAATGATGTCTGACCTCAATATGCTTTGTTCTTGAATGAAATACTGGATTGTTGGATATAGCTATGGCACTTGTGTTATCACACAGAATAGGAGTTTTCCTATACACAAGCCCATAGTCTTCAAGCTGATGCTGCATCCACTGAATCTGCCCACAGCAGCTTCCAGCAGCAATATACTCAGCTTCAGCAGTAGAAGTTGACACTGAGTTCTGCTTCTTGCTACACCAACTTATCAACTTACCACCAAAGAGTTGACATCCACATGTTGTGCTTTTCCTATCTAGCCTGCAGGCTGCAAAATCAGAATCTGAATAACCTATTAGTTCAAGGCTTGAGTCTTTGGGATACCAAAGACCCAAACCTGGTGTACCCTTCAGGTATCTGAAGATTCGTTTAACAGCAGCTAGATGAGATTCTTTTGGACCAGCTTGGAACCTAGCTCACAAACAGGTAGCAAACATAATATCAGGTCTACTAGCAGTTAAATACATCAAGCTCCCAATCATGCCTCTGTAAGCTGTTACTGAAACAACTTTGCCACTGGCATCAGCATCCAATTTTGCATTGCTTGCCATTGGGGTTTTAATAGGAGAACTTTGATCAAATTTAAACTGTTTCAAGAGATCTAAAGTATACTTTCTTTGATTTATAAAAATTCCAGTTGAGGTTTGCTTAACCTGTAATCCTAAAAAGAAAGTAAGTTCTCCCATCATACTCATTTCATATTTGGATTTCATGAGTAATGAGAAATTCTTGCATAACTGCTCATTAGTAGAACCAAATATTATGTCATCCACATAAATTTGAACAAGCATAATATCAGACTTCATCTTCTTTATGAACAGTGTGGTATCCACTTTACCTCTGGAATACCCATTGCTCATAAGGAATTCAGTAAGAGTGTCATACCAGGCTCTAGGGGCTTGTTTGAGACCATAAAGAGCTTTGTCCAACTTTTAGACAAAACCTGGATGTTGTTCATTTTCAAAACCTGGAGGCTGCTTGACATAAACTTCTTCTTGCAGCTTCCCATTTAAAAATGCACTCTTCACATCCATTTGAAATACCTTAATGCTCTTATGAGCAGCGTAGGCTAGATACAAACGAATTGCCTCTACCACAGGAGCAAATGTCTCATCATAGTCAATTCCTTCCTCCTGTCTATAACCCTGAGCAACCAGTCTTGCCTTATTTCTAATGACATGACTTTGCTCATCCATCTTATTTCTGAAAACCCATTTAGTGTCAATTATAGTTTTTCCTTTAGGAGCAGGGACCAGCTTCCATACCTTGTTTCTTTCAAACTGATTGAGTTCTTCTTGCATGGCAGTGATCCAATTGGCATCTTTTAGTAGCTTCATCCACCTTCTTTGGCTCCATTAGTGAAACAAAACTAGAGAACATACAGAAGTTCCCTAACCTGTCCCACCTTGTTTGTACCCCTTTGTTGATGTCACTAATTATTTGATCATTGGGATGACATCTGACCCACTTAGGATCATTCTTCAATGAGGATTCTCCTGAGTTATTGACATCTTCAGCATGTCCTGTTGAACAGCTCTCAAGATTTTCAGACACACTGTTGTCTTGAGCCTGTTCATTTGTTGAACATTTCTGTCCACTGTTGAACATATCACCAGAGGATCCAGGAAAGTCAGCATTGATAGGCTCAGGACATGTAGTTGTAATCAAGTCAGTACACTTATTCACACAGGGTGTATTGACATAATCATCATCATGCCCATCATGATTAACAGGTTTCACACTGGATGTAGTGGAATCTTTTGAGTCCTTTTCTTCACAGTTAGAATGCAAAGGATCATCAAAGTTCAATTCTTCTGAAACTGATTCAGGAACAGCTTTGGTGGAGGCACTCCTGGACTCTTCAAAGGTGACATTGATAGATTCATCTATCACCTTTCTTTTGTTGTTGTACACTCTGTAGGCTTTGGAGATAGCAGAGTAACCAACAAACACACCTTCATCAGCTTTTGGTTCAAACTTTGCCAGTTGGTCCCTTTGATTCAGAATGAAGCAGGGACACCCAAACACATGGAAGTAGCTAACATTTGGCTTCCTCCCTTTGAGCAGCTCATAGGGAGTCTTGTTCAACCTTTTCACCACTAAGGATCTGTTTTGGGTGAAGAAGGCAGTGTTAACAGCTTCAGCCCAGAATGATGAAGGTAGACCAGATGCACACAGCATGGTTCTAGCAGCTTCAATGAGAGTTCGAATTCTCCTTTCAGCAACTCCATTTTGTTGTGGAGTTCTTACAGCTGAAAAGTTTTGAGTGATTCCTTTCTCTTCACAGAAGTCTTCAAGAGTACTGTTTCTGAATTCAGTACCATGAACACTTCTAAGCTGCTTCACTTGGGCAGAGTTCAACATTTCCATCTTTTTCACAAATCCAATAATTTCTCTAGTAGCCTCTCCTTTGCTCTTCAGGAAGATAACCCATGTGTACCTGGAGAACTCATCAACCATTACTAGAGTGTATCTTCTTCCTCCTAGACTTGGGACATTGACAGGTCCAAACAAGTCCATATGGACTAAGAAGAGAGGAGTATCAACAGAAAAATTATGCTTGGATTTAAAAGATGATTTCCTCTGCTTGCCTTTCTCACAAGCTGTGCAGAGTCTATCCTTGACAAAGGTCATAGAAGGCAAACCTGTCACCAACTCTTTCTTACAGAGTTTGTTGATGTTCTTAAAGTTCAGGTGTGACAGCCTTTTGTGTCATAACCAGTTTATGTCTGCATTTGTTCTTGTGAGAAAACAGGTTTCAGTTGTGGGATCAGCAGATTGAATGTCCACAACATATACACCTTTCTTTCGTTGAGACACAACACAACTTTGCCTTGGGGATCCAATATGTAACCCAGATGCTCATCAAAGTTAACCTTGTAGCCAGCATCACACAGTTGACTTATGCTAACAAGGTTATGTTTCAGCCCAACCACATAGGCTACTCTTTTGAACACTGCAGCACCAGCTTTAAGAGTTTCATATCCCTCAGTGGATCCCTGTACATTGTCACCAAAGGTGACTTTTGGCCCTTTTTCAGGCCTGAGATCACTCAGCAAGTCTTTACAACCTGTCATGTGCCCTGAGCAGCCACTGTCCAAGTACCAAACCTGGGATGGTTGTTTTTCCTGCAGAGTGACAAGAAGAATATTAGTCATTTTTAGGGGAACTCATCACAGAGATGAGTTCTCCCACTTCATCAACATTTGTTGATGGACTTGTAATATCAACACTAATATTCCCTATTTGAATGGTAACAGTTTGGATACCACTCTCATTTACAAAGATGTTTCCAACACTGTTTGTGTTAGCAGTGATGGAACCATCAGAGTTAGCAGGCCTCATGTCCTCAGTTTCAGGACAGTCTTTGGCCAGATGTGTCTTCATTCCACATTTATAACGTTTTCTCCTTTTAGCATTTTTGGAAGAAGACCTTTCAGAAACACATTCTGAGTTATTTTTGTTGATTCTATCAGCAGGTTTAGCAAACTCATTACTATTTGATGAATCAACAGCTTGAGTGAAAAGTTCAATAGCCACAGCTTTGTCTGTCTCTTCTTTCCTCTTTTTAGGAGGGCAGATGTCAAAGATAGGAAGCTTAATTGGCTTTTGAACTTCCACAGGTTTAGGAAGCTTATTCCCAAATCTCTCAGGCTGAGCAATGGCTTTGCTTTTGCCCTTCTTGAGATGTGATTGATGCTGCCTATCAACATAATCATTATTTCTAGTTTTGAAAAACTTATTCTCATTTAAAACCATTTTACCACTATGATTAGAAAACTTATTTGAAATCACAGCAGGTTTGCCTTCAACATGAGACTTACCCTTGTTAAAGGTAGACTGCTTACCTTTTGAAAACTTATTTTCAATATGTTCAGCATTAAAAGGATTAGTATGCCTTTTACTATCAGCTTTAGACCCAGAGCCTGTTTTGTCAACAGGCTTGGTGTCCACAGCTGCAGTTTGGACATGTTTTCCTTTCTTTTGCTTGTGAGAATCAGCAGAGCACTTAGCAAGCTGATTTGATGGAGAACTCATTCCATCAGCAGCTTTTGAGCTAGGTTCACACGAGCTGTCAGTGTTTTGAGGCCTGACAAACCTGTTTGTTGAGATTAATTTACCATTCACTTTTTGAATAAAAGTGTTTGGAAGCTCACCAAGAGTGGACAAGTCTTCTTTCAGATTATTAACCTCAACAATGGAAGCTGCTGTGTCAAGATCCCCTCCAAGATAGGCTTGGATTTGTGTAGGGATCTGCTGACTTATGCAATGACTGACTTTTTGTGCAGATTGGCACCAAGAGTCAACTATCTTTTGAAACTTAGCATGTTTTATATCTGTTTCTCTCTTTTCTTCCAGTAAAATAGAGTCGATGTGTTTTAATTCATCAAGCTCAGTTTCCAACTTATGGAAACTGTCCAGTTTACTGGATTTTGTTTCAAGATCAACTTTAAGCTTAGAGATTTCAGATAACAAAATAGTATGCTTCTAAACAGCAGCTTTCAGATCAACAAGCATGTATTCAAACATTTTAACTTTTTCTTCAGAATTGTAATCCATAAAATTTTCTACCTTATACATCATTGTATGGTTCCAGTTATCCAAGCTGCTGAAGGCTTCAGCTTCAGCCAGGTCCTGTTTGAAGTTGCTTGTTGATGGGACATCAGTATTGGCCATCAGACATTGATTGTCTTCTTCATCTGAGGATGAATCAGACTCCTCCCAATCACAAGTCTCTGCCATGAGTCCCTTTTGTCGGTTGGAAACCTCTGAGTTTTCCAACTTCCTCAGCTTAGCCATGGCCATAAGGTACTTAGCCCTATAGCCATCATCCCTGTTTGTCTCGTGTGGTTTGGATGACTGACCAACAGATTTTGACACACAGTCAGCAGCTATATGGCCAGTTTTGCCACATTTGAAGCACTCACCTTTGGTCTTGTCAAATGCCTTCTTTTTTATAGCATTTGAACTTCCCTGCAGCATGTTTCTTCCAAACCTTTTCTTGTTGAACCTTTTAACAAGCATGGCTATCATTTGCTCATCATCTAGTTCAGCAAATTCTGCATTGTCTTCCTCATCTGACATTTCCTCCTTATCATCAGCCTATTGATCAGGTTGAGTGAACACATCACCCACCTGATTTCCAGGATGTCTCACACTGGCCACAAAGGCTGCACCTCTCTTAGATATTTCCAAGGCCTTTCTCTTCTGTTGCCTTGACTGCTCATCATTCAGTAAGGATCCATACAAGTTAACAAGATCCATACTTCTGATGGTACCTGAATTTCTTAAAGTTGTAGAAAAATAATTCCATTCTTCAGGCAAGATGTCTAAGAATTTGTTCACCAGAGTCAGGCTGTCCTTAGTGATCCCAACAGCTTTGAGATCCTTAACAAGAGCAGTAAACCTGGTGTAGGTTTCTGTGAGAGTCTCCTTTGGTTTTTCAAAGAAGAGTTCATACTGTCTAACAAGATTGTTAATCCTGTTGATTGTGGGTCCATCATAGACGGTACACAAAGTATCCCACATCTCCTTTGCAGTCTTCATCTTCTCAACCTGTTTGAACACATCATCAGGCAGAGAGATAACCAGGTTATTCCTGGCCTTTGCATCCAGAGCCACCAGTCTTTTGTCTTCATCAGACCATTGAGCTTTAGCTTTCTCAAAGGTTCTGATTTCAGGAGCAGCTCCTTCAACTGCTGGAGTTATGGTTGTAACAGAGGTTGGCACATAGGGACCCTCCATTACAATCTCTGGTAGTTGTACATCCAGATTTTCTAAGTAGAGCATCATTCTGCACTTCCAACCAGAGAAGTTCTGATGATTGAACTTTGGAGGTTTGCCCATTGAACCATTGTCATAGTATGAGGAACTTGCAGCACTGTTGTCCATGGAAACTTTGGGAGAATGAGAGATCTAGAATGACACACACTCTAAACTGCTCTGATACCAGTTGTAGGTCCCAAAAGATATCCCAAGTATATAGCCTTAAGCTGTAGAGGGGGGGTGAATACAACAATTTAAAAACTACACACAATTTTCTCAATGTTTGTATGTATTATCAACAAATGTTAATTACAAACGAGCTTGAATGCGGAGAGGTTCAAGCTGAATGACAGATACAACAGTATGTTTAACTAGTCTAAAACAGACTTAAACTAGTTACATTGAATACACTCACTAAGAATCACTCACTGTGTTTACAAGACTCAGAGGGACAGCTTGGATAAGAACAGCTTAGACACAAAGCACTGTTTTATCCAAGCAAACTTGCAGGCATGAAAGACACACTTGAATGCACGTTCACTCTTGGGTTCAGCACTTAGCTTTTTGGCTTAATCTTTCAATCCTTAGAAGTTTCTTTTTATACTCACTCAGAGGATCTAAGTGAAGCTTCTTTATTGGACGAAAGGAAAAAGGGAAAGTCTTGTTGAAAAGACAACATAAACTTTTCTGCACATTCTGAAAAGCAGACTTGTCTTCATGTGGGCAGAACTTTTGTCTTTTCACTTTGTCTACTGTTGCATTAGCTTTAACTAAATAAGGAATGTCAACTTTGCGTCTTTCTTCCTTTGTTAAGGCCTATTTTGATATAAGAAAAGGTCTGTCACCCTTTTTCAAATATCCTTTGTCTTCATGTAACAGAACAGCATGGGCAGTCTGTGCAGTTCTGTATTCCACTTTGTCTTCGACTTTGTAAACTGATCTTTTAGTCAAAAACAATACATGAGGACTTGGAAACATATTACAAAAAGTGTTTAGCCTGTTCACAAAGAACTGAACACTTGTAAACTGCCCAAGCTGCTCACCAGTGTAAAGCAGCATAGACAGTTTATGTCCAGCCTGTTCAGCAGACTGAACAGCTTGGACAAACTGTCTTTGTTGCAACGAATGCAACACATAGAAGAGCTTCGGCTGATATTGCAAGTCACTTAAATAGGTTTCAATAAGGCATAGACATGCCTTAAATTATACCTTTCAAGTGCATCAATAGGTTTGATTAAGAATCTCCCCCTCAGATGCAGAACAGGTTTGACTGAGGCCTTTTTGTGCCTAACAACCCACTTATGAATAGTGTTTTGGCCAATAAAATTTTTGCTTATTGTAGAATGGGGTAATAAAAGAAATAAATAAGTTTGTAATTTAAATTAAAAAAATATATTAAAATATTGAAAACTTAATAAACAAAAAATTAATACATAAAAGTTAAAATAATAATAATAAATAATAATAGTTATAATAATAATAATAATAATAATGATAATAATAATAATAATAAATTACAAAAATGGTCCCTGTGGTTTGGTCAAAATTATGAATTTGGTCCATGGTCTTTAAAATTTGCATAAATGGTCCCTAAAAACACTATTTACTTGCAAAAATGGTCCCCCTTTCTCTTAACTTTTTTTAAATGACGGTTTTGCCCTTTTCTCAATAACAAAATTGGTCCCTCAACTATGTAATTTATTTTCAGTTTTAGTCCTTATCATAAATTTCTACTTTTTGTTTAAATATTAAATTTTAACTTAAAATTTTCATTATTATTATTAATATTATTTATTTTTTAAAATATATTAATTTTATCATTAAATTTATTTAATTTACGTCTTTTTTATATATTCAATTTATTAATTAAAGTTTTATCTATCTTACGTTTATTTGTAAAAATAGTTACAGATTCTTATCTTTTATATGTTGCATCTAATTATAGAATTATGTTAATATATTTTTAATTTAATTATTATTTCTATGACAAAATAATAAGCTTAGGGACAATTTAATTTAACTATTTTTTTTACGTATAGTGGCGCTCAACCTATCGTTTATTCCAATTATTTTGTGGTTTTATTCATTTTGATTTAAATATTTTTATTGTAATACATTTTACTGATTTATTCGCTTTATTATGATTATTTTGTTACATTAATATGTTTCTATTTTTATTCTGATTATTTTATTACATTAATATGGTTGATTTAATTATGAAATATACAAACCAAAATGTATCTAACTAAACAAAGTATACAATCCAAAAAGTATACATCTCATTTAATCAAAACATATAAATGTTTATGTTAAGTTTATATAGTTTATATATCTTACTTAAAAATTACAGTTAATTCGAAATGTAGTAACGTTACAAAATATTTAAGATAAAAATGAATCACATGTTAAGTTTATATATTTATTATTGAAGATAATAATTAAGTCAAAATGTGTTAACGTAACAAAATATTTAACTAAAAGGAATAAATGTTAAGTTTATATATATTTATTAGAAATTATAATTAAATCAAAATGTAGTTAGTAACAAAATAGTTAAAACAAAATGAATAGATAACTAAAAATACTAAATTTCAAGTTAACGTATTAATATAATAAAATATTAAAATGAAAAAAATAGTGAATTTAAATACAAACATATTAAAAAAAGATATTTAAATGAAAATGAATAATTTCTTAGTTTATATATTTTCTTAAAAAAATAAATAAATCAAAGTATATTAATGTAATGAAATAGTTAGATGAAAACATATAAAATATAAAAATGTATAAATATTTTATCAAATGAAACACAAGATAAATAATTTTTAAATAATTAAATTGAATATATAAAAAAATAAAAAAATATTCTAAGGATAATTTTTAATAAATATAGAATAAATAAATTTTTAAAAAATAAACATGTATAACTAACAATAGTAATTAATTTTTTAAATTAGCATTTAAAATTTAAACAAAACTAAAAATTAATAAAAAAGACTAAAACTCAAAATAAATTACATAGCTAAGGGACTAAATTTGTAATTGAGAAAAAAGAGCAAAATCGTCATTTAAAAAAAGTTAAGGGAAAGAAGGACCATTTCTGCAAGTAAATAGTGTTTTGAGTGACCATTTATACAATTTTTAAAGACCAGGGACCAAATCCATAATTTCGACCAAACCACAGGGACCATATTTGTAATTTACTCTAATAATAATAATAATAAAAGAGTTAAACAAAAAAATTTACTTGAACGACCAAAACTAAAATGAACTGCAAACTTGAGGGACCAAAATGTTATCAAAGAAAGGGGTAAAATGGTCATTATAAAAGATTTAACCATTTGATTGTTAAAGTTAACGACAAAAGGACCATTTTTGCAAGTAAACAGTGAAAATAAGGACCGTTTATGCAAAATTGAAACCACATGGACCGTATCCAAAGTTTTATGCAAACCATAAGGACCATTATGTAATTTACTCTTAGATAAAACTAAAATTTTTTGAATTTTATGTTTGTACGCTTAAAATCGAGCACACAATTTTTTATTTTTTTTATATTGAACTAATCTCACATGCGTATAAAAATAAAATTAAGTTTGGGTTAGAAGTTTATGGATAGTTTTTTATGACATCCTACATTGATAGTATATAAAGTGTTATATTTGAAAAACATTATAAATGTTTAAGTTGAATTGAACTTTTGCTAAACTAGATACACACTTATAGCACATGCATATAATAATTGTATATTTGTTTATAAGTTTATACTCTCAAAAAATAATTAGTTTCTTTTATATATGTATATTTATAAAAGAAAATATCTAGCGTCATGTGTCGCTTCCTCGATTAATAAAATTTTGATTTCCCGCCCAATTTTTAATATATAATTCTTCTTAATTAGTGATCTAATTTATTTTTAAAATTGAAGAGAAGTATAATTAAGTACTACCTAATTTAACTCCTATAAATAAAAATAATATTTTTAAATGATTTAAATTGCTTTTAGATTTAACTCCTAATGTTAGTTAACTGTGCATTACATTATATATTTAGAAAATAAAAATAATGCAATATTGGTAATGACATGTTTTATAATTTTTTAATCATAAAATTTTTAAATTGTATTCCATATAAAAAAATATTTAAAAGTTTATTTATATATAAAAAATAAAAAATTTTAAAACGATGAGACATGATAAATACTATTCATATATATTTAGAAATAGGAAAATTTAATTATCCTTAATGACAGAAAATAATACTATTTTCGTTTTTTTAAGAAAAAAATAAATATTTTTGTATGTAATTGACGTCTTGTGTAGATTTTTAGTAAATATTTATTTTTAAAATACCCACGTTTTAACTAGTTAAATAAGTAAATTGAAAGGGTTATTTTAGAAAATTTGAGAGGAAAAATAAGAACTTGGTTAGTTGATGTGGTGACATGTGTCATGGTTAACGACGACGGTTAAAGTATATATTAAAGAATTTATATATAATTATTGAAAATAATTCAATATATGTAAAATTAGCCAACCGGGTATTAAATGCAAATGTAATTGAATTGACTTTAATTAATAGAGCTTATATCACATAGTAATTACTTTTGTTTTTTAAAATTAATTAAATGATTAAATTAAATTAGTTATTTTAGGAAATTCGGATTGAAACATAAGAATTTGGTTAGTTGATGACTTGATGTGATAACATGTGTTATTAAATGCAAGGTTATCAAAATCGCGATTTAAATCGTAGGATCGTACGATCCTACAAGTGGATCGCTAGTAGGATCGATTTTGGGTAGGATCGTAAGCAAGATCGTAGGATCGTTAGTAAGATCGTAAGATCGTATGACGATCCGATCCTACATACAGTTTGTTTTCGTAGGATCGTTAGTAAGATCGTAAGATCGTAGGATCGTTAGGCTCCTCCATCGATACGCATATTTTTTGAATCCAAGGTACAATATAGTTCTGCTTATGACTGTGATTATTGTTTCATCAAAGCGGCACTATATACGTGCCTTGAAATATTGGGTAGTAAATGACTCTCTTTTGTATATGTTACAATACTGTAATATATAATATTAAATTTCGGTAGGATCTTACGATCCCGATCCGATTCTACGATCCCGATCTTGCAATGACAAAAACGATCCTAGGTAAGATTTCGATCTTGACAACCTTGATTAAAAGTTTTCCTATATTAAGATACTAGTTTATAAACCGTTGTATAACATGAGTATAATTTTTAAAAAATTAATTTCATTAATCTTGTAGGATAATTTTTAAATATATTTTATCAAATTTATAATATCTACTTATATAATATAATAAATTATTATAAAAATTCAAATTTGAGTTTTATATTAGATAATATTTAGTTTAGATCGATTTAGATTTGATTAGATATATATTATTTAAGTTATATATTATATGAATTAATCATAGATTTTAATATATAGGTTCTAAATGACGATAGGAGGTGATGCCACGTGACAATAGCAAATGACGACACGTGACAAAATGGTTACTCTTTTAATAGTATTTATACAAGAAGATTTGATCAATCTAACTAAAATTAACCACTTAAAGAATTTACAATAAATAAGAGATTCTATTTTAAACCAAATATAAAAACATTATATTTATATTTTCATAGATGACTGATATAATTTTGATAAAAAAAAATAAAGTTATAAAGGAATCTGCATAATTACATTGATATGTGAGATATTTATGGGAAACTGACATATAATAGAATAATTTACGTACTATCGATACCATATAATCACCGAATGTTATTTGGAGATGGTCACACACAAAAAGAAAATAAAAGGAATCACGTTGTTGTGGGAGATGGTCATAACACAAAGAAGATAGAAGGAATCACCTTCCTCCACATAAAGAAAAGGCAAAGGTGAAAGAAGAAATTAAATAAAATTTGACCACTTATTTTGTTCAAAGTTCTTATCCCTTTTCAATTAGATTTGTATGATTTTACATATACATCTATCAAATAAAAAATAATACAATTTATAAATGTCGTCGTTTGGTTTGGTTGAACCGTTGAAGGTATTTTTTTACTCGAAATATCATTTTACCTTTAGGGTCATTTAATAATTATTATTAAAACTAAATTACGCAAATGGTCCATGTGCTTTATATGAAATTATAGTTTTAGTTCCTGAAAAAATTTCAGTACACCACAAGTCCTTAATTTAAAATTAAAAGTTATATCATTTAGGTCCCTGAAACTAACAGCGGTTAACTTGAACCATTAGCCTCAAATACTTTTTTGTCATTCTGTCTTTTAGGGACCATATGTGTAATTTTCCAATATAATAAATTAATAATATTAAAATTTGAGTTTTATATTAGATAATATTTAGTTTAGATCGATTTAGATTTGATTAGATATTATTTAAATTATTTATTATATGGATTAATTATAGATTAAAAAAATATGTTTCAAATGACGGTAGGAGGTGATGTCACGTGACAATAGCAAATGACATTACGTGACAAAATAGTTATTCTTTTAATAGTATTTATAAATAAAGTTTGATTAGTCTAACTAAAATTAACCACTCGACACTACGTACAAACAAAATGCAATTTAGTGACACACAAAAGGTGTCACTAAAAGTCAAGTGTCACTATAGGTGTCAAAATTTTTTATCTATCAACAAAAAAAAGTGGAATATGTATAAATATACGGTGACTAAAAATGTATGTGGTATAGGCCTCAAGTATTTTTGTGACAGATTTTTTGTGTCACTACTTTAAAAAAGTGTGGGTAAAAGATTACTCTGTACATACTCTTTTTCGTAAGTGAACATTTTTAGTCTATTATTAATGTTGTTTTTATTTTAGTTTTGGACTAAATTACACAAATGGTCCCTGTGGTTTATATAAATTAATGGGTTAATCCCTGAAAATTTTTTATTACACTATGAGCCCTTAAAATTGAAAAGTTGTAACATTTTGGTTCATAAAACTAAGGACAGTTAACTTGAGTCGTTAGTCTCAGAGGCATTTTTGTCCTTCTGTCTTTCAGGAACCATTTATGTAATTTTATTAATCTTTTTTTATTGTGTAGGTCCCAAAAGGTTTCCCTAGTGTATTGTTCTAAGCTGTAGAGGGATGGGATGGGGTGGGGTGAATACAGCTATTTAAAAACTCAACACTCTTTTCTCAATGTTTGTGTATATTATCAACAAGTGTTAATTACAAACAAGCCTGAACTGCGGAAAGGTTCAAGCTGAGATGACAGATACAACAGTTGTTCAACTAATCTAAGACACACTCAGACTAGATACAATGACTACACTCACTTAGGTGCACTCACTGATTTTGCAAGACTCAGATGGACAACTTGAATAAGAACAACTTAGACACACTTACTGTTGTATTCAAGCAGATTTGCATGCATGAAAAACACACTTTAATGCACGATCTGATTTCACACTCTTGGATATCTCACAATCATTAGAAGCTTCCTTTTATACTTAAAAGGAGAATCTCAGTGAAGTTTCTTCATTGGACAGATGAGATAGTGGAATGTCTTTCCAAAACGACAAGCCACCTTTCTGCACGTTCTGATAAAGCAGATTTGTCTTCATATGACAGAATCTTTGTCTTTTTCTTTTTGTCACTGTTGCATAAGGCTTTAACCAAAAGAGGAATGTCAACTTTGCATCTTTCTTCTTTTGCTAAGGCCATTTTGATATAAGAAAAGGTCTGTCACCCTTTTCAGATATTCGTTTTTCTTCATGTAACAGAACAGCGTGGGCAGGCTGTGCAGTTCTGTTTTCCACTTTGTCTTCGACTTGTAAACTGATCTTGTAGCCAAAAACAATACATGAGGACTTGGAAACATATTCCATAAAGTGTTTAACCTGTTCACAAAGAACAGGTTCTGTTCACAAAGAACAGAACCCTTGTAAACTGTCCAAGCTGCTTAACAGAATAGAGCAGCGTAGACAGTTTATGTCCAGCCTGTTCAACAGACAGAACAGCTTGGACAAACTGCCTTTGTTGCAACGAATGCAACATGGTAAACAGCTTTGGCTGATATTGCAAATCACTTTTCAGGTTTCAATAAGGCATTAACAGGCCCTAAATTATACCTTCAAGTGCATCAACAGGTTTGATTAAAAATCTCCGCCTCATATGTAGAGCAGGTTTGACTGAGGCCTTTTTGTGTCTAACAATCTCCCCCTATTTGCAATAATCAGTCTGAGCTGATTTAATCAATAATCACTATACATTTTTACAATACATCTTGCTGAAAGGAAATTACAACATTTAAGTAAAGTAAAAAGGTCAGTTTATATATACTGATTTTGATTACATAAACAACACATGTTTTTACAAAAATACAACTAATGTACTAGTGTATATTACAATTAATTTAAATAAGAAAAGTTACAACAAATGTAACTAAGTACAACTAATGTACAAAAGACTCAACACTTTGGACTGTTGATGTTGGGAGAGGATAAGGCAAGCCTGTCCAACAGATGGACAACTTCCATTCTTCACCTACTCAGATAGTAGGTGGACTTCACTGCAGTGGTGGCAGTCCTTCTTCAAACATTCTTTCAAGCTCCCCCCTTGTTTCCTCCAGATCTTGAATTTCAACTCTGAGAAACTTAAATTTGGGATCTTGAAGCTCTCCTCTCTCATAAAAGCCTCTGAGCTGGTCCCAGATGGCTGCTCTCCACTTGCTGGATTGCCTGAAGGAAGTTGCAAGTCTGAAGGCCTCAAGCTGTTTGAGACTTACTTTGTGAAGATCTGATGCTCTTTGAAAGGATTTCTTCTGTGTCAGGGGATCCATAAAAAATGCCCCCAACTCAGGTTCTTCAATCACTTTTCCTTCTTCAAACTCTACTCCTCTGGACAGGCTGTGGTCAACTCCTTTGATCTCTACAGCGTAATCTCCTTATTCAATCAAGATCAGGAGTTCTTCCAGCTTAGAATCCTTTCTGGTTCTCCTGGCCTTTATTTTGGGGTAAGTCACAGAGACACCCTCACTTACTTCTTTGGAGATCAGGCCAAGGTCTTTCACTCTCTCCATCAGTTTCTTGACATATGCCCTGATAGTCTTAGCCGTTTCAGACTTAGACTGACTCAGGGCAACTGCCAGCTCAACCCATTCCTGCTACCCCATCGTGCAACATCGGTGTAGTGATAAGTTTCCAGTTCTGGGCCTGTTGCACCAATTCTGGTTATTTGCAATTTCCACTGTTTGCCTTTTCTTGATGTGGGGACAGCTTTGACAATTGCTTTTGGCTAGTCTTCTATCAACAAAATCATGAAACTTTTTCCTTGCCAAGTTGTCAAAGTGGAACTGGGCCCTTGCAGAGGATGCTTGCTTGGGTTTGGTCACAGAGACCAGAGCACCCTTTTCCTGTTCACCTTCCTTTTCACCAGCTGATTCTCTAGCAGCTTCAAGCAGTTTTCTTTGCACATCCAAAGAAGGAATTTTGGTTTTGCTTGCCTCTTTGAATGCAAAGATATGGCAGCTTTGGCAGAGGCTTCTTTTCTCAGCATTTCCAGGGCTTTGAGCTGTTCATCTCTGAGCTCATAGTATTTTTCCATAGGGACGCCCATTTCTTTAGCCCTTGCCTTGTCAAACTTGAGTTGTGCTGCTTTCTGGTGATCAGGATCAACAACTGCTTTTTCTTTTCCTTTAGCTGTTGTAGTGGTAACAACTTCAGGAACGTCTTCTTCTTCTTTTTCTTCTTCCTCCAGAATAAGATGCCTTCTTCTGCTGCTTGGCCTGTCCTCAGGAATGAATTCCTCCCCCTTAGATTGTGCAGGGTTTGGAGATTCATCCTGATTAGGCTGAGCAGCTTCAGGTTGATGAGAGGCACCCTCAACTGGACCAGTACTTGTTACAGATGCACCTGCTGTTTGACCAGTAGATGTTGATTTCTCCTTAGGAGAAGAAGTTTTCTCCCCATTTGACTTAGTCTTAGAGGGAGACAACTTCTCCCCATTTGAAGGAGATGGACCAGCACCTTCAAAAACTGGTCTGCCTGAAGAAACAAATTCAGCAGGCTTGGCAGCAGGTTTGGGACCAACCAGGCTATGCACTAAGAAAGCCAAGTTGTCCTTCACCTCTGCAAGTTGGGAAAGACAGGTTTGAATAGAAGAGGATTGGGAAGCAGCAATTGAGGTCCGCTTAAGAATATTTTCTCTATCAGAAGCTGTGAATAGCAGACTTTGAAGCTGTGCAAGATGTAACTCAAGAGAGTCTTGCACATCAGCAAGGTTTGCTGACACAGAATTTGACAGAGAGACGATGAGAGTGTTTAGGCTGGCCAGTGTATCAGGAAGAGTAGAATTGCAAGTAGTGAGGAGAGTGGACAGCTGTTGGGATATGGCTGTCATAGAGGACACAAAGTCCTGTTGATGTGAAAGAATTGAGGAGAGGGAAGTAGAGACACTTTGCAGCTGTGCAGTGAGTGCAAGCAGCTGTGAGGAGTTATCAGTTTGAGGAGTGGATGGAAAGGAATTTTTGAACACATCAAAGAATCCTTTAAGCTGTTCAGACACAGAGTCTGAAATTAGAGAGGGTAGAGAAGAAATGGAGTTTTCTAAAGAGCCAACTTTGTTGGTCAGCAAGGAAAACTGATCCTTCAAAGGCAGATCTTTAGGCGATGGAGGTGTATGAGTAGGCTGTTTGGATTGAGTTGATGGTGATGATGATGATGAGACAGGTGTTTGGGGATGTGATGGAGAGGGAGAGGGTACTTTTGAAAGAAGCTCCATAGCTTGGGCAAAAGTAATGTGGCCCAGCTTGGAGGGGTCGATAGGTCCTTCAGCAGTGGCTGTAGCTGCATCATCAGGAGAGGGGGTAGAGATTGGTTGCCTTTCAGATGCTGCTTGTGTTGCAGCATCTTCATTAAGGCCAGTGGTGGTTCCCTCTGCAGCAACTTGGTTTAAAGGTACCTCATCATTGGGAGATGGGATTTGCATTTCAACATCAGCAGTGGTGAAACCTGCTGATGGAGTTTGCATCTGAGGAGCAGCCTCACCAAAGGGATGTTCTGTGCCCTGAGGTTCATCTGCTTGGGTGGTTGGTCCTTCAGCAGCTGTTGGGTGTACGACAGCTATATCATGAGGAATAGAGATTGGAGGCTGAGCTACTGGATGGTCTAATCCAGCAGTGTGGGCACCTCGTGCAGACTCAGGGTGTGAAGAAGTATGACGTGGGGACAGCGTGGACTCAGTATGGAGTGGTGAGAACTCCTGTCTTTCAATATTCTCAGCCTGTTGGGAGGCTGGAATAGTTGATGTGGCTGTCTACATATATACAACTGGCTCCTGTTGGGAGAAACCAGAGGGTCTAGGCTGACTTGGGGTAGACACAGGTTGGAGTGAAGCAGGCTCCAAATGTGCCGAACCTTCTCCCAAAATAGGAGAGGCAGCAGGGTGTGCTTCTTTTTCAACTGAACCCTGTTGAGAGGGAAAAGAGGGCTGGTTTGGGCTGTTGGTTTCTTTTTGGCGTTGGATTTGCGTTGGTATGATTTGAGAGATGAGGTGGGTGATTGTGGAGAGGTGATGACAGATACTGATTGGACTGGTTTGGAGACTGGGTTAGAAACAGGTGGGTTGGCCTATTCCATAGTCTCAGATGCCACAGAGGCACCGGCCACAGAGGCTTCAGGTTCAACAGATGAACCAGGGTGAGAAGGCTGCTCCCCCTCAGCCACAGAGGCTGATGGTGCAGACTTAGACTTAGTTGTTTTGGCCTTCTTGTGGACAGGCCCAGCTTCGGTCTTTTCCAGGGTCCTCTTAACAAACTTGACCCTGGATTTGCATTTTCCTGTGGGAGCAGCTTCTGGATCCACCCTCACAGCAGAGGGTCCTTCCACCAGTCCTAGTAGCCTCCTCATTGGAGTGGATAGAGGAGGCTCATTTGAGAGGACCGGAGTGTAGAAAACTCTATTTCCTATGACAGGAAATGCAGCAGTACGAAGTAATGGCTGAGAGTTATACAAATGCTCACCACAAACATGCTTGAAGACGAGGCTAAAAAATCTGGGGTAACGAACAGCAGCTGGACGTGTCTCCTACTGCACCAGATTCTTTAAATTCATGAAAATCCATCTGGCCATGTTGATTGTAGTCTCATCAACAAGTTGTAGGACTATAGGAATCTCATCACGGCTTAGTTGGTCAAAGGAACCAACCTTATTGCTGAAACACATCACCACAGTGGCAAATAAGAAACTGTGGGTTGGAGACAAATCCTTCCTAAACAGCGTAGCTCCAACTTTTGGTTCTGCTACACTGCAGAAGTGCAGCAGATTCCTCATCTGTTCATCTTCAGATTGAGGCTGATCATAGGGTTCTTCCACAGGGAGACGAAGAGCTTCCCTAATCAGACGAGTGGTGATCTCAATGGTCTGAGTCCCATTGAGTATTGTGCCCCTAATGACTTTGCTATCTGGGTTATACGCACAGGTGTACCAGAACTCATACACCGTTTCCTGGTACAGGACACCAGGATTAGCAGTCATGGCATAGTTCAGGGGGTGAACTTTCAGAAACTCCACCATTTCTTCGTAGCCTTTTCCCACATAGTTTTTGGGAATGGTTAGGTTTTCAAGGTAGTTGGTAGGTTTCAGGGTTAGCATTATGGTGACAGATGCATGTTTTTGAACATCAACACCACCAAATACTGGTAGGAAGGGGTTGTTTCGGTGAGCCATTTGGGAAGTAGTGAAAGTAGTAGAAGCACAGGACACTTAGTCGAGTTTTAGGGTTCTTAGGAAGTTATGGAAGTAGTGAGGAAGACGAAGATGAAACAGTAGGGGGTATTTATAGGATTTGAATGTGAGTGTGTATGAGAGAGAAACGTTTGGGCGGTTGATTTGAAATGTTCGTTAACGGAAAACGGAACGGTTGTCCATGTCAGAACGTTTGTCAGACCACTTGAGCCCTTTTTAATCACGAACACACGTAAACCCACATTATCCGCAGTAATTAAGTTAAATAAAAACAAAAATTAAGTAACTTAATTGTGAAGAAAGGTAATTAAAACTGATGGTCTAAGCTGTTGGTCAAACCTGTGATGAGCAGAGTCATCACAAGCTGTTCATTCTTCAAGCTGTTCCTTCAACCTGTTCAGCTATGTAAGAATAGGTTGCGTTCAATAGCTGATCAGGTTACAAGACAATGTGTTGTATGACAGATTGAGAGAGTGAGCAGGGTGGAGGTTTGATCATCAGACCAGGTTTGACATGAAAGCTGTTATTGTCAAACTTGTTATATGCTCAAGCTGTTCAAGTTTTACAGAAAAATGGATAAGTATAGAACATGCACAGCCTGTTCTGTCTAAGCTGTTCTGAGAAACTTGAGCAGTGTGAGACAAATAATGACTTAGAACATTTTGGACACTTAGTCACTTTTGTTTAACATGCCCATCTTGCTTACCAGATAATTAAACCTGTTTTCATCAAGAGGTTTGGTGAAAATGTCTGCAAGCTGTTCATCTGTGGAAATAAAATTTACCTCCACATTACCTTTCTGAATGTGATCCCTGATGAAGTGATGTCTGACCTCTATATGCTTTGTTCTGGAGTGAAACACTGGATTGTTGGAGATAGCTATGGCACTTGTATTATCACACAGAATAGGAGTTTTCCTATATACAAGTCCATAGTCTTCAAGCTGATGCTGCATCCACAGAATCTGCCCACAGCAGCTTCCAGCAACAATGTACTCAGCTTCAGCAGTAGAAGTAGAAACTGAGTTCTGTTTCTTGCTACACCAACTGATCAACTTACCACCAAGGAGTTGACATCCACATATTGTGCTTTTCCTGTCTAGCCTGCAGCCTGCAAAATCAGAATCTGAATAACCTGTTAGCTCAAGGCTTGAGTCTTTGGGATACAAAAGACCCAAACCTGGGGTACCCTTAAGGTATCTGAAGATTCTTTTCACAGCAGCTAGATGTGATTCTTTTGGATCAGCTTGGAACCTAGCACATAAACAGGTAGCTAACATAATATCAGGTCTACTAGCAGTTAAATACAGCAAGCTCCCAATCATGCCTCTTTAAGCTGTTACTGAAACAGCTTTGCCACTGGCATCTGCATCCAAATTTACATTGGTTGCCATTGGGGTTTTAATAGGAGAACTTTGATCAAATTTAAACTTTTTCAATAGATCTAAAGTATACTTTCTTTGATTTATGAAAATTCCATTTGAGGTTTGTTTAACCTGTAATCCTAGAAAGAAAGTAAGTTCTCCCATCATACTCATTTCATATTTTGATTTCATGAGTAATGAAAAATTCTTGCATAATTGCTCATTAGTAGAACCAAATATTATGTCATTCACATATATTTGAACAAGCATAATATCAGACTTCACCTTCTTTATGAACAGTGTGGTATCGACTTTACCTCTGGAATAACCATTGATCATAATGAAATCAGTAAGAGTGTCATACCAGGCTCTAGGGGCTTGTTTTAGACCATAGAGGGCTTTGTCCAACTTATAGACAAAACCAGGATGATGTTCATTTTCAAAACCTGGAGGCTGCTTAACATAGACTTCTTCTTGCAGCTTCCCATTCAAAAATGCACTCTTCACATCCATTTGAAATACCTTCATGCTCTTATTAGCAGCGTAGGCTAGAAACAAACAAATTGCCTCTAGCCTGGCCACAGGAGCAAATGTTTCATCATAGTAAATGCCTTCCTCCTGTTTGTAGCCTTGAGCAACTAGTCTTGCCTTATTTCTAATGACATGACCTTGCTCATCCATCTTGTTCCTGTAAACCCTTTTGGTGCCAATTATAGTTTTACCTTTAGGAGCAGGGACCAGCTTCCATACCTTGTTTCTCTCAAACTGAATTGAGTTCCTCTTGCATGGCAGTGATCCAATTGGCATCTTTAAGTGCTTCATCCACTTTCTTTGGCTCCATTAGGGACACAAAGCTAGAGAACATACAAAAGTTCCCTAAGCTGTCCCATCTTGTTTGCACCCCTTTGTTGATGTCAGCAATTATTTGATCATTGGGGTGACACCTAATCCACTTAGGATCATTCTTCAATGAGGATTCTCCTGAGTTGTTTGCATCTTCAACAGGTCCTGTTGAACAGCTCTCAAGAATTTCAGACACACTGATATCTTGAGCCTGTTCACTTGTTGAGCACGACTCTCCATTGTTGAACATATCAGTAGAGGATCCAGGAAAATCAGCATTGATTGGTTCAGGACATGAAGTTGTAATTAAGTCAATACACTTATTCACACAGGGTGTATCAACATAATCATCATCATGCCCAACATGGTTAGTAGGTTCCACTCTGGATGTAGTGGAAGCTTTTGAGTCCTTCTCTTCACTGTCTGAATGCATAAGATCATCAAAGCTGAATTCTTCTGAGACTGATTCAGGAACAACTTTGGTGGAGGCACTCCTGGACTCTTCAAAGGTGACATTGATAGATTCATCTATCACCTTTCTCTTGTTGTTGTATACTCTGTAGGCTTTGGAGATAGTAGAGTATCCAACAAACACACCTTCATCAGCTTTGGGTTCAAACTTTTCCAGTTGGTCCCTTTGATTCAGAATGAAGCAGGGACATCCAAACACATGGAAGTAGATAATGTTTGGCCTCCTCCCTTTGAGCAGCTCATAGGGAGTCTTGTTGAACCTTTTCACCACTAAGGATCTGTTTTGGGTGAAGCAGGCAGTGTTGACAGCTTCAGCCCAGAATGATGAAGGCAAACCAGATGCACACAACATGGTTCTAGCAGCTTCAATGAGGGTTCTGTTTCTCCTTTCAGCAACTCCATTTTGTTGTGGAGTCTGTGTGATCCTTCTTTCTTCACAGAAGTCCTGAAGAGTACTGTTTCTGAATTCAGTAGCATGACCACTTCTAAGTTGCTTTACTTGAGCAGAGTTTAGCATTTCCATCTTTTTGATAAATCTAATGATTTCTCTAGCAGCCTCTCCTTTGCTCTTCAGAAAGATCACCCATGTAAACCTGGAGAACTCATCAACCATTACTAGAGTGTATGTTCTTAATCCTAGACTTGGGACACTGACTGGTCCAAACAAGTCCACGTGGATTAAGAAGAGAGGAGTATCAATAGAAAAATTATGCTTGGATTTAAAAGATGATTTTCTCTGCTTGCCTTTTTCACAAGCTGTGCAGAGTTTATTCTTAACAAAAGTTATAGAAGGCAAACCTGTTACCAACTCTTTCTTACAGAGTTTGTTGATATTCTTGAAGTTCAGGTATGACAGCCTTTTGTGCCATAACCAGTTTAGGTCTGCATTGGTTCTTGTGAGAAAGTAGGTTTCAGTTGTGGGATCAGCAGATTTCATGTCCACAACATATACACCATTCTTTCGTTGAGTACACAACACAACTTTGCCTTGGGGATCCAATATGTAACCCAGGTGCTTATCAAAGTTAACCTTGTAGCCACCATCACACAGTTGACTTATGCTAACAAGGTTATGTTTTAGCCCAACCACATAGGCTACCCTTTTGAACACTGCAACACCAGCTTTAAGTGTTCCATATCCTTCAGTGGATCCCTGTACATTGTCACCAAAGGTGACTTTTGACCCTTTTCAGGCCTGAGATCACTAAGCAGGTCCTTCCAACCTGTCATGTACCTTGAGCATCCACTGTCCAAGTACCAAACCTGGGATGGTTGTTTTTCCTGCAGAGTGTCATAGAAAAACATTAGTTACTTTTAGGGGAACTCATCATAGTGATGAGTTCTCCTACTTCATCAATATTTTTTGATGGACTAGTGATATCCACACTAATATTTCCTATTTGAATGGTATCAATTTGGATACCACTTTCATTGACTAAGTTACTTCCAACACTGCTTGTTTTAGCAATGATGGAACTAGCAGAGTCAACAGGACTCATGTTAGGCACAAAAAGGCCTCAGTCAAACCTGCTCTACATTTGAGGGGGAGATTTTTAATCAAACCTGTTGATGCACTTAAAGGTATAATTTAAGGCCTGTTTCATGCCTTATTGAAACCTGAAAGGTGATTTGCAATATCAGCCCAAAGCTGTTTACCATGTTGCATTTGTTGCAACAAAGGCAGTTTGTCCAAGCTGTTCTGTCTGCTGAACAGGCTGGACATAAACTGTCTACGCTGCTCTATTCTGTTGAGCAGCTTGGATATCTTCCAAGTGTTCTGTTCTTTGTGAAAAGGTCAAACACTTTATGGAATATGTTTCCAAGTCCTCATGTATTGTTTTTGGCTACAAGATCAGTTTACAAGTCGAAGACAAAGTGGAAAACAGAACTGCACAGCCTGCCCACGCTGTTCTGTTACATGAAGACAAACGGATATCTGAAAAGGGTGACAGACCTTTTCTTATATCAAAATGGCATTAGCAAAAGAAGAAAGATGAAAAGTTGACATTCCTCTTTTGGTTAAAGCCTTATGCAACAGTGACAAAAAGAAAAAGACAAAGATTCTGCCATGTGAAGACAAAGCTACTTTATCAGAACGTGCAGAAAGGTGTCTTGTCTTTTTGGAAAAACATTCCACTATCTCATCTGTCCAATGAAGAAGCTTCACTGAGATCCTCCTTTTGAGTATAAAAGGAAGCTTCTAAGGATTGTGAGGTCATCAAGAGTGTGAAATCAGAACGTACATTGAAGTGTGTTATTCCATGCATGCAAGTCTGCTTATATAAGATCAGTAGAGTGTGTCTAAGCTGTCTTTGTATAAGCTGTCCATCCGAGTCTTGTAAAAACAGTGAGTGCTTCTAAGTGGGTATATTCATTGTATCTAGTCTGAGTGAGTCTCAGATTAGTTAAACCACTGTTGTATCTGTCATCTCAGCTTGAACCTTCTGCAGTCAAGAGTGTTTGTAATTAACATTTGTTAATAATATAGATAAACATTAAGAAAAGATTGTTAAGTTTGTAAATAGTTGTATTCACCCCCCCTCTACAGCTTAGAACTATGCACTTGGGAAACCTTTTGGGACCTACAACTAGTATCAGAGCAGATAGAGTGTGTGTCAACTCTAGATCTCTCATTCTCCCTACTTTCCCATGGACAACAGTGCTGCAAGTTCCTCTTACTATGACAATGGGTCAATGGCCAAACCCCCAAAGTTCAATCATCAGAACTTCTCTGGCTGGAAGTGCAGAATGATGCTCTATTTAGAGAATCTAGATGTACAACTACCAGAGATAGTAATGGAAGGTCCCTATGTGCCAACCTCTGTTACTACCATAACTCCTGCAGTTGAAGGAGCTGCCCCTGAAATCAGAACCTTTGAGAAGGCCAAAGCTCAATGGTCTGATGAAGACAAAAGACTGGTTGCCCTGGATGCAAAAGCCAGGAATAACCTGGTTATCTCTCTGCCTGATGATGTGTTCAAACAGGTTGAGAAAATGAAGACTGCAAAGGAGATGTGGGATACTTTGTGTACCGTCTATGATGGTCCCACAATCACACTGGACAACAGGATTAAAAATCTTGTTAGACAGTATGAACTCTTCTTTGCAAAACCAAAGGAGACTCTCACAGAAACCTACACCAGGTATACTGCTCTTGTCAATGATCTCAAAGCTGTTGGGATCACAAAGGACAGCCTGACTCTGGTGAACAAGTTCTTGGACATCTTGCCTGAAGAGTGGAACTACTTTTCTACCATCTTAAGAAATTCAGGTACCATCAAAGGTATGGATCTTGTAAACTTATATGGATCCCTACTAAATGATGAGCAGTCAAGACAGCAGAAGAGAAATGCCTTGGAAATGTCCAAGAGAGGTGCTGCCTTAGTGGCCAGTATGAGACAACCTGTTTGGCAGGTATGTGATGTGTTCACACAACCTGATCAACAGGCTGATGATGAAAGAGAGGAAATGTCTGAAGAGGAAGACAACGCAGATCTTGCTGAACTTGATGATGAGCAAATGATTGCAATGCTTGTCAAAAAGTTCAACAAGAAAAGGTTTGGAAGAAATACGTTGCAGAGGAACTCAAATGCTGTCAAAAAGAAGGCATTTGATAAATCTAAGGCTGAATGCTTCAAATGTGGCAAAACTGGCCATATAGCTGCTGACTGTGTGTTAAAAGCTGCTGGACAGTCTTCCAAACCATACAAGACTAACAGGGACGATGGCTACAGGGTTAAGTACCTTATGGCCATGGCTAAGCTGAAGAAGTTGGAAAACTCAGTGGCTTCCAACCAGCAAAAGGGACTGATGGCAGAGACATGTGACTGGGAGGAGTCTGATTCATCCTCAGATGAAGAAGACAACAATTGTCTGATGGCCAACACTGATGTCCCATCAACTAGCAACTTCGAACAGGACTTGGCTGAAGCTGAAGCCTTCAGCAGCTTAGAGAACTAGAACCCTACAATGATGTACAAGGTACAAAATTTTATGGCTTACAGTTCTGATGAAAAATTAAAAATGTTTGAATATATGCTTGTTGATCTAAAAGCTGCTGTTGAGAAGCATAATGTTTTACTATCTGAAATCTCTAAGCTTAAAACTGATCTTGAAATAAAATCTAGTAAACTGGACAGTTTCCATAAGTTGGAAACTGAGCTTGATGAATTAAAACACATAAACTCCATCTTACTAGAAGAAAAGAGAGAGACAGATGTAAAACATGCAAAGCTTCAAAAGATAGTTGACTCTTGGTGCCAATCTACACAAAAAGTCAGCCATTGTATAAGTCAACAGATCCCTGCACAAATCCAAGCCTATCTTGGAGGGGATCTTGACACAACAGCTTCTATTGTTGAGATAAATAATCTAAAAGATGACTTATCCACTCTTGGTGAGCTTCCTAACACTTTCATTCAAAAAGAAAATGGTAAGCTGATCTCAACAAACAGGTTTGTCAGGCCTCAAAACACTGACAGCTTGTGTGAAGAAGCTCCAAAAGCTGATGATGGAATGTGTTCTCCATCAAATCAGTCTGCTAAGTGCTCTGCTGGTTCACACAAGCAAAAGAAAGGAAAACATGCCCAAACTGCAGTGATGGACACTAAACCTGTTGACAAAACAGGCTATGGGTCTAAAGCTGATGGTAAGAGACATGATAATCCTTTTGATGCTAACCATTTTGAGAAAAAGTTTTCAAAAGGTAAGCAGCCTGCTTTCATCAAGAGTAAGTCTCATGTTGAAAGCAAATCTGCTGTGGTTTCAAATAAGTTTTCAAATCATTGTAGAAAACTGGTTATAAATGAAAATAAGTCTTTCAAAACCAGAAGCAGTGATTATGTTGATAGGCAGCATCAATCACATCCCAGCAAGAGCAAAGGCAAAGCCATTGCTCATGCTGAGAAATCTGGGAATAAGTTTCTCAAACCTGTGGAAGGTCAAAAACCAATCAAGCTTCCTGTTTTTGACATCTGTCCTCCCAAAAAGAGGAAAGAAGAAACAGGCAAAGCTGTTGCTATTGTGCCTTCCACCCAAGCTGTTGATTCATCGAAAAATAGTAATAACTTTGCTAAACCTGCTGATAAAATCAAAAGAAATAATTCAGAATGTGTTTCTGAAAGCTCTTCTTCCAAAAAGGCTAAAAAGAGAAAATGCTATAAATGTGGAAAGAAGACACACATGACCAAAGACTGTCCTGAAATTGAGGACATGAGGCCTGCTGACTCTGCTAGTTCCATTCCTCTTTTGGTTAAAGCCTTATGCAATAGTGACAAAAAGAAAAAGACAAAGATTCTGCCATGTGAAGACAAAGCTACTTTATCAGAACGTGCAGAAAGGTGTCTTGTCTTTTTGGAAACACATTCCACTATCTCATCTGTTGAAGAAGCTTCACTGAGATCCTCCTTTTGAGTATAAAAGGAAGCTTCTAAGGATTGTGAGATAATCAAGAGTGTGAAATCAGAACGTGCATTGAAGTGTGTTATTCCATGCATGCAAGTCTGCTTATATAAGATCAGTAGAGTGTGTCTAAGTTGTCTTTGTATAAGCTGTCCATCTGAGTCTTGTAAAAACAGTGAGTGCTTCTAAGTGAGTGTATTCATTGTATCTAGTCTGAGTGAGTCTTAGATTAGTTGAACCACTGTTGTATCTGTCATCTCAGCTTGAACCTTCCGCAGTCAAACTTGTTTGTAATTAACATTTGTTAATAATATACACAAACATTGAGAAAAGATTGTTAAGTTTGTAAATTGTTGTATTCACCCCCCCTCTACAGCTTAGAACTATACACTTGGGAAACCTTTTGGGACCTACACCTCATGTCCTCAGTTTCAGGACAGTCTTTGGCCATGTGTGTCTTCTTACCACATTTATAGCATTTTCTCTTTTTAGCCTTTTTGGAAGAAGAACTTTCAGAAACACATTCTGAATTATTTCTGTTGATTTTATCAGC
Organism: Centrapalus pauciflorus; assembly: GCA_020465985.1. Classification (NCBI taxonomy): domain Eukaryota; kingdom Viridiplantae; phylum Streptophyta; class Magnoliopsida; order Asterales; family Asteraceae; genus Centrapalus; species Centrapalus pauciflorus. The sequence goes on from JAANYP010007125.1 coordinate 60,257, forward strand.
AGGTTTAGCAAACTTATTACTATTTTTCGATGAATCAACAGCTTGGGTGGAAGGCACAATAGCAACAACTTTGCCTGTTTCTTCTTTCCTCTTTTTGGGAGGACAGATGTCAAATACAGGAAGCTTGATTGGTTTTTGTCCTTCCACAGGTTTGGGAAACTTATTCCCAGATTTCTCAGCATGAGTAATGGCTTTGCCTTTGCCCTTGCTGAGATGTGATTGATGCTGCCTATCAACATTATCACTTCTTCTGGTTTTGAAAGACTTATTTTCATTTATAACCAGTTTTCCACTGTGATTTGAAAACTTATTTGAAACCACAGTAGATTTGCTTTCAACATGAGACTTACCCTTGTTGAAAGCAGGCTGCTTACCTTTTGAAAACTTTTTCTCAAAATGTTTAGCATCAAAAGGATTAACAGGTCTTTTACCATCAGCTTTGGACCCAGAGCCTGTTTTATCAACAGGTTTAGTGCCCACAGCTGCAGTTTGAGCATGTTTTCCTTTCTTCTGCTTGTGTGAATCAGCAGAGCACTTAGCAGGCTGATTTGATGGAGAACACATTCCATCATCAGCTTTTGGGGCTTTTTCACACAAGCTGTCAGTATTTTGAGGCCTGACAAACCTGTTTGTTGAGACTAGCTTACCATTTACTTTCTAGATGAAAGTGCTGGGAAGCTCACCAAGAGTGGATAAGTCATCTTTCATATTATTAATCTCAACAATAGAAGCTGCTTTGTCAAGATCCCCTCCAAGATAGGCTTGGATTTGTGCAGGGATCTGTTGACGGATGCAATGGCTGACTTTTTGTGCAGATTGGCACCAAGAGTCAACTATCTTTTGAAGCTTTGCATGTTTTACATCTGTCTCTCTCTTTTCTTCTAGTAAAATGGAGTTGATGTGTTTTAATTCATCAAGCTAAGTTTCTAACTTATGGAAACTGTCTAGTTTACTAGATTTTGTTTCAAGATCAGTTTTAAGCTTAGAGATTTCAGATAGTAAAACATTATGCTTCTCAACAACAGCTTTTAAATCAACAAGCATATATTCAAACATTTTTACTTTTTCATCAAAACTGTAAGCCATAAAGTTTTGTAACTTGTACATCATTGTGGGGTTCCAGTTCTCTAAGCTGCTGAAGGCTTCAGCTTCAGCCAAGTCCTGTTCGAAGTTGCTGGTTGATGGAACTTCAGTGTTGGCCATTAGACAGTTGTTGTCTTCTTAATCTGAGGATGAATCAGACTCCTCCCACTCACCTGTCTCAGCAATGAGTCCCTTTTGCTTGTTGGAAGCCACTGAGTTTTCCAACTTTTTCAGCTTAGCCATGGCCACAAGGTACTTAACCCTGTAGCCATCGTCCCTGTTAGTCTTGTATGGTTTGGAAGAATGTCCAACAGCTTTTGACACACAGTCAGCAGCTATATGGCCAGTTTTGCCACATTTGAAGCACTCAGCCTTAGATTTATCAAATGCCTTCTTTTTGACAGCATTTCAGTTCCCTGCAACATATTTCTTCCAAACCTTTTCTTGTTGAACCTTTTGACAAGCATTGCAATCATCTGCTCATCATCAAGTTCAACAAGATCTGCACTGTCTTCCTCATTAGACATTTCCTCTCTTCCATCATTAGCCTGTTGATCAGGTTGTGTGAACACATCACATACCTGCCCAACAGGTTGTCTCACGCTGGCCACTAAGGCAGCCCCCCTCTTGGACATTTCCAAGGCATTTCTCTTCTGCTGCCTTGACTGCTCATCATTTAGTAAGGATCCGTATAAGTTTACAAGATCTGTTAGGCACAAAAAGGCCTCAGTCAAACCTGCTCTACATCTGAGGGGGAGATTTTATAATCAAACCTGTTGATACATTTGAAGGTTGAATTTAAGGCCTGTTATATGCCTTATTGAAACCTGACAATGATTTGCAATATCAGTCTAAAGCTGTTCTATAAGTTGCATGTGTTGCAACCAAGACAGTTTGTCCAAGCTGATCAGTCTGCTGATCAGGCTGAACATAAACTGTCTACGCTGCTCTACACTGTTGAGCAGCTTGGGCATTTTTAAAGTGTTCTGTTCTTTGTGAACAGAACCTGTTCTTTGTGAACAGGCTAAACACTTTATGGAATTAGTTTCCAAGTCATCATGTATTGTTTTTAACTACCAGATCAGTTTACACAGTTGAAGACAAAGTGGAAAGCAGAACCGCTCAGCCTGCCCAAGCTGTTCTGTTACATGAAGACAAACGGATATTTGAAAAAGGGTGACAGACCTTTTTCTTATATCAAAATAGGCCTTTACAAGGAAGAAAGACGCAAAGTTGATATTCCTAAAATGGTTAAAGGCAATGCAACAGTAGAAAGTAAAAAGACAAAAGTTCTGCACAAGAGAAGGCAAGTCTGCTTTTCAGAAAAGTGCAGAAAAGTTATATTGTCTTTTCGAACAAGACTTCTCCTTTTTCATTCTGCCCAATGAAGATGTTTCTCTTAGATCCTCTAAGTGAGTATAAAAGGAAGCTTCTAAGGTCAGAAAGAATGGGAAGAAAGCTAAGTGCTTAAACCAAGAGTGAACATGCAAGTGTGATATTCATGCATGCAAATCTTCTGTAAACAAGCTTCTGTGTGTCTAAGCTGTTTACCAAAGCTGTTCCTTAAAGTCTTGTAAAATACAGTGAGTGCATCTTAGTGAGTGTGTTCATTGTAATCTAGTTTGAGTGTGTCTTAGACTAGAAACAATACTGTTGTATTCTGTCATCTCAGCTTGAACAATTCCGCAGTCA
>JAANYP010007125.1:66883-125672 GCA_020465985.1 Centrapalus pauciflorus
CAGATACACATGGGTGATCTTTTCTAAAGAGCGCAAAGGAGGTAGGCTGCTAGAGAAATTATGGATTTGTCAAAAGATGGAAATGCTGAACTCTGCCCAAGTAAAGCAGCTTAGAAGTGATCATGGTACTGAATTCAGAAACAGTACTCTTGAAGACTTCTGTGAAGAGAAAGGTATCACTCAAAACTTTTCAGCAGTAAGAACTCCTCAACAAAATGGAGTTGCTGAAAGGAGAAACCGAACTCTCATTGAAGCTGCCAGAACCATGCTGTGTGAATCAGGTTTACCTTCATCATTTTTGGGCTCGAAGCTGTTTAACACTGCTGCTTCACCCCAAAACAGGGATGCCTTAGTTGGTGAAAGATTTCAACAAGACTCCCTATGGAGCTTGCCTCAAAGGGAGGAAGCCAGAATGTCAGGTTATTTCCGATGTGTTTGGATGTTCCCTGTTTTTATTCTGAAATTCAAAGGGACCAGCTGTCAAAGTTTTGGAATCTAAAGCTGATGGAAGGTGTGTTGTGGCTACTTCTGCTATATCCAATGCCTACAGAGTATACAACAACAAAAGAAAAGGTGATAGATGAATCTATCAATGTCACCTTTGGAAGAGTCCAAGAATTGCTTTCACCAAAGCTGTTCCTGAATCAGCTTCAGGAGAACTTATCTTTGATGATCTGATGCATTCAAACAATGAAGAGGACTCAAAAGCTTCCACTACACCCAGTGTGGAACCTGTTAATCATGATGGACATGATGATGATTATGTCAATACACCCTGTGTGAATAAATGTACTGACTTAATTACAAATGCATGTCCAGAACCTATCAATGCTGATTTTTCCAGTTCCTCTGCTGATATGTTCAACAGTGGTCAGACATGTTCAACAAGTGAACAGGCTCAAGACAACAGTGTGTCTGAAAATCTTGAGAGCTGTTCAACAGGACCCGCTGAAGATGTTAACAACTCAGGTGAATCATTATTGAAAAATGATCCTAAGTGGATCAGGTGTCACCCCAATGATCAAATTATTGGTGACATCAACAAAGGGATACAAACACGGTGGGACAGCTTAGGGAACTTTTGTATGTTCTCTAGTTTTGTTTCACTGATGGAGCCAAAGAAGATTGATGAAGCATTAAAAGATGCCAATTGGATCACTGCCATGCAAGAAGAGCTCAATCAGTTTGAGAGAAACAATGTATGGAAGCTGGTCCCTGGTCCTAAAGGTAAAACTTATAATTGGCAACTAAATGGCGTCTTCAGGAATAAAGATTGGATGAGCAAGGTTCATGTCATTAGAAAATAAGGCAACGGGACTGGAAATTAAGGCAAGTGTTGCTCAGGGCTACAGACAGGAGGAGAAGGAATGACTATGATTGAACATTGCTCCGTGGCCAGGCTAGAGCAATTCGTTGTATCTAGCCTACCGCTGCTCATTAAGAGCATTAAGTATTTCAAATGGATGTGAAGAGTGCATTTTTGAATGGGAAGCTGCAAGAAGAAGTTTATGTCAAGCAGCCTCCAGGTTTTGAAAATGAACAACATCCAGGTTTTGTCTATAAGTTGGACAAAGCTCTCTATGGTCTCAAACAAGCCCCTAGAGCCTGGTATGACACTCTTACTGAGTTCCTTATGAGCAATGGGTATTCCAGAGGTAAAGTGGATACTACACTGTTCATAAAGAAAGTGAAATCTGACATTATGCTTGTTCAAATTTATGTGGATGATATAATATTTGGTTCTACAAATGAGCAGTTGTGCAGGAATTTTTCATTACTTATGAAATCCAAGTATGAAATGAGTATGATGGGAGAACTTACTTTCTTTTTAGGATTACAGGTTAAACAATCCTCAACTGGAATTTTTATAAATCAAAGAAAGTACACTTTAGATCTATTGAAAAAGTTCAAATTTGATCAAAGTTCTCCTATTAAAACCCCAATGGCAACTAATGTAAAATTGGATGCTGATGTCAGTGGCAAAGCTGTTTCAGTAACAGCTTACAGAGGCATGATTGGGAGCTTGCTATACTTAACTGCTAGTAGACCTGATATGATGTTTGCTACCTGTTTGTGTGCTAGGTTCCAAGCTGATCCAAAGGAATCTCATCTAGCTGCTGTTAAAAGAATCTTCAGATACCTAAAGGGTACACCAGGATTGGGTCTTTGGTATCCCAAAGACTCAAGCCTTGAACTAACAGGTTATTCAGATTCTGATTTTGTAGGCTGCAGGCTAGACAGGAAAAGCACAACAGGTGGATGTCAACTCCTTGGTGGAAAGTTGATCAGTTGGAGTAGCAAGAAGCAGAACTCAGTGTCCACTTCTACTGCTGAAGCTGAGTACATTGCTGCTGGAAGCTGCTGTGGGCAGATTCTGTGGATGCAGCATCAGCTTGAAGATTATGGCCTTGTGTATAGGAAAACTCCTATTCTGTGTGATAATACAAGTGCCATAGCCATCTCCAACAATCCAGTATTTCATTCAAGAACAAAGCATATTGAAGTCAGACATCACTTCATCAGGGATCACATTCAGAAAGGTAATGTGGAGGTAAGTTTTATTTCCACAAATGAACAGCTTGCAGACATTTTCACCAAACCTCTGGATGAAACAAGGTTTAATTACCTTGTCAGCAAGCTGGGCATGTTAAACAAGAGTGTCTAAGTGTTTCTCAAAGGTCTAAAAATCTGTATGTTGCACACTGCTCAAGTTTTTCAGAACAGCTTAGACAGAACAGGTTATACATGTTCTGTACTTAGTCGTTTGTCTGAAAAACTTGAACAGCTTGAGCATACAACAGGCTGAACAAAATCAGTTTATTCGTCCAGCCTGCTCTGGTGGTTCAATCCTCAACCTGTTCATTCCTTCACGCTGTCTTACAAGTTTTACTTGTAACCTGTTCTCCTATTGAACACAACCTGCTCTTACAAAGGAGAGCAGGCTGGAGGAACAGCTTGAAAAATGAACAGCTTGAAGATTGAACAGCTTGTGATGGCGTTGGTCATCACAGGGTTGACCAACAGCTTAGACCAAAAATTCTAATTACCTTTCTTCACGATTAAGTTACTTAATTAATGTTTTATTTAACTTAATTACTGCGGATAATGTGGATTAAGTGTGTAAGTGATTAAAAAGAAATCAAGTGGTCTGACAAACGGTCTGACATGGACAACCGTTCCGTTTTCCGTTAACGACTTTTTCAAATCAAACCGCCCAAAATCTTCTCTCTCATACACACTCACATTCAAATCCTATAAATACCAAACTACTGTTTCATTTTCTTCATCACTTCCAGAAATCCTCAAGAACCCTAAAAATCGACTAAGTGTCCTTTGCTTCTTCAATCTCAAAAATTCCCAAATGGCTCACAGACCTAATCCCTTTCTTCCAGTGTTCGTTGGTGATGATGTTGTCAAACATTCATCAGTCACCACAATGCTGACCATTAAACCCACAAACTATGTAGCAAACCTCACTATTCCCAAAAACTATGTGGGAAAAGGCTACGATCAAATGGTGGAGTTTCTGCAAGTTCATCCGTTGAACTATGCTATGACTGCAACTCCTGGTGTCCTGTACCAGGAGATGGTGTATGAGTTCTGGTACACCTGTTCTTACAACCCCAACACCACGGTCATCAAAGGCACTATTCTTAATGGGACTCAAACCATTGAGATAACTGTTGATCTTCTAAGGGAGGTTCTTCATCTGCCCGTTGCTGAGTCATATGATTTGCCCCAGCCTGAGAACGAGCAAATGGGAAATCTGCTACGCTTCTGTGGTGTAGCTGTAACAACCCAGCTTTTGATCCAGTTATAATCTTTGTACTTTGAGAAAATAATGTAATTTTATTACATTAACTATTTGAATAATGAAAATATTAAGTAAAATATATTTATGATGTTAATTATTAAAGATGATTAAAATAAAAGATATGTAAAATACAAAAGTTTAGTGGGTTAAACTACAAATATAATTTAGTCACATATATTAACCAAATTAATGGTCATTTAACAATCATTTAAGAATTTCACTCTCTCTCTACTCTCTCTCTACACATACGGCCAAACTCAAGAATTTACCAAGAATTCATCATAAATTGGCAATCAATTGAGGAAATTATTCAAGAAGGAGTTACAATATCATCAATCATCGTTAATCTACAGAAATTTCAAGGTACTATTTCATTTAAATTCGAAAATTTTAGTATGTTGGTACGGTTTTGTGTAAAACCGAAAACAAGAATTCAAAACATGAATTTTTAGGTTGCATGTTTAAAATTTCTAAAGATTAAGATGAATTTAAGTTAATAGATGCTAAAGAAACAAAGATTTTGGTTTGAATCATCCAAAATATGATGGAATCGGAATTTTTGATGAAAATGGGTTCTTGGCAAAAATATCATATTTTGGATGATCTTGGTCACAATAGTGTGTTTTTGATAGGGAAATTAGTATAAAATTAACCCAATAATCATAATATGAAATTTTGATAATTATTGATAAAATCCGTATGAAGATATTCAAGAAACAATAAGAACAAATCTCGGCAAATGCTAAGTATAAGATCCGAATTCGGATAACCCGAATTCGGATGGTGCCCCACTTCTGACCCCAATTCGGATATTTCCGAATTCAGATGTTTATTTCGGACGAACTTTATTTCGGACATTATGGATATTTCGGATCTTATGAATTTTAATGATCCTAATTCGGTTCCCAAAATATTCTAAATTCGGATGGTTGTTTCGGATCCAGCATGGTCCGAATTTGGTTATCTATTTTGAAAGGGTGAACCGAATCCGCATGACAGATCCGGATTGGTCCGAATTCGGATGGCCAATCCGGATGGTCCGAAATTGATAGGTCCGAAATCACATGAAATATTTTAATATTTTGAAGGAATAAAGAAAATAAGCAAATGAAAGATTGAAAAGATTATCAGTTATCAGAATCAGATAATATTAAAGATTTTAATGACCAAAAGATGACGAAACTCCATGATAATGACATGATATGAATGATTTTGAACAGGTTCAGTATATTCTGAACAAAGATTTAAAGACTTAAAGACTTAAAAGCAGGTCAGAGATTTGATTGACAAAGAACGGAATTGACAAGATAAATCCTGAGATAACTCAGGTGGCAGATTTTTATATCTGTTTGATAAAGACCCAGACCAGTGAGTTATAGATATTCAGATTGAACATGCATAAGATCTGGTTGAGATATATTGCTGCTGTTAGATTTATTGACATTCATTTATCTGCTGGAATGAGACCTGTGCACACCATGGATGGGTGTTGCCCAGTGGATCATGATAGCTATTTGATTATCTTTTCATATTGCATTTAATATTGTTTCAGACTTTGCTATATGATTCATTGCTATCATGACTTCTAAGACATATGCTTCCATCATTAATCAGACATTTGATAGATTGATTCAGCTTGATTAGCCCTTATGGTCTATTGTTCTAGACCCGGCTATTTCACCAGTTCTTATGAATTGGTAATGACCTCCGATGTTCCGCCATATTGATTTACTGGTAGCTAGCCCAGTATGTGGCTGATCCCCACGATTTAAGCGTGAGTGTGGCCTGAACATCATCCGGTTCTATGATTCTATATCTCAATCATGAAGGCTGTAGCGGCAGCCAAGACATATCACGCTTAGACTGATGACCCGCTTGACACGCATGTTGATATTGAAAATCTATAAACTCACTAAGCTTTGCTTACAGATGTTGCATTAATATTTTACAGGAAAAGCCAAAGGAAAATCACCTGCAGGACCTAGTACTTAGGTCATTCAAGATCCAAGTTTTGAAGCTTTCTTAGACCACTACTCAACACACTTTCTGGTACTGATTGGAAGACAGCAATGTGGTGTTCTGGGTAGACTTGATGTGATGTATGATGTTATGACTAGATTAGATGTTACCCTTTTATATCTTTATTTTGAAATATGTAACTTAAATCCTAATCTGTAATGTACATGTAATTTTTAATTTTTCCGCATTATAATTACCCTATCTTAGTTTGGTTGATATCGTATTGCATGATGTGGGACCTAGACTAGTGAGCACTGCCCCGTAAGGGGTGGTCTTCACAGGATGGTATCAGAGCACTAGTTTGAGTGAATCAAGTATTACGTGAGTATACTTGGTCTCAAACTGAAGCAATACATATGTATCAATCATTTAGGAGGTCTGAACTGAGATAGGATGTACAGACTGTTAGGATGGGAAAAAGGGTACATAGATCTAAGTCTATAAACTGATAGTTATATGCTTTTAAAATTTTCAGTAGAAGATGTCAGGATCAGGATCAGGTGATATTTCCAGCAACATGAACCCACAACAGATGTTTGAAATGATGCAACAACTTCTAGCCCAACACTCAGAACAACAGAACAAAATAATGCAAGAACAGTTTCAGGCCAGAGATGAGGCCGAAGCTAAAAGACGTGAAGATAAAAAGAATAAAAGAAAAGAAAAGCAAGTCCAGACCAATGAATCTGATTCTGATAATTCAAATCCCGAAACTCAAACTGCTCAGCCAAAAGGCTGCAAATTTAAAGATTTCAAAGCGAGCGGTGCCCTGAATTTTGAGGGTACAGTGAATCCAATTCAAGCGATGGATTGGATCAGTCATACCGAAGAGATCTTTAGAATCTCTGACTGTTTAGATTCAAAGAAGGTGAGTTATGCGTCTGCACTATTTGTGGGAGCTGCCCGTGCCTGGTGGAAAACCCAGCAAAGTATCTATGGAGAAGAGGTGATTCAGACTTTAGAATGGGAGCAGTTTCTTGAAATGTTCAATGCAAAGTACTGCCCGATTGACCAACGAGATAAGATGGAGGTACAGTTGATGCAGCTAACTCAGGGAACGAAGACAGTCGACGAATATGAACACGAGTTTTCACGACTATGCGGTTACTCCTCATACCAAGTAGCTACCGAGGATAGAAAGATGAATAGATTTCGTGTAGGACTCAATCCTAGATACAGACATCCGATGAGCGCGATCAAATACAAATCTTATTTGGAAATGGTTGAAGCAGCTAGACAGATCGAGCGAGGTTATTTAGAGTACGGTGATCAACTCTATGCTCCGTCTACTAACCCGATGAATCCGTCTCCTCCGAGGAAACAAAGATTTGATAGATTTTTCAAGCCAAATAAGTCGCAATCTCAGCAATCCTATCAGCATAGTCTACAGCAGAAAGCACAAGTTTACTCCCTCACGAACGAACCACGATTCTGCAAGCGATGCAGAAGATCACACATGGGATTGTGCAATCCGGATGATGTCACTTGCTTTGCGTGCAACATGATCGGTCACAGTAGTGAAGAATGCCCACAGCAGGGACGTGGATGCGCAAAATGTGGAAAAAGGGGACATTTTATGTATCAGTGTCGTAGCGGGCCGCGTTATCAGTCACAGTCATCAGCTGGAGGATCTACAGTTAAGAGTTCTGCTGCAACGCCGACTGCAAAGACTCGAGCTTTTCAAATAACAGCCGAGGAAGCAAAAGAAACACCTGATGTAGTTACGGGTATGTTTTTACTTAACTCAATTCCGGCTCGTGTATTATTTGATTCTGGCGCAAGTCGTTCTTTCATATCAACCTCTTTTGCACGACAATTATGTAAGTCTCCATCAAAGCTTTCCGTGATACTAGATATTGAGACAGCCAGTAACAATTTTGTTATGGCTGATTCTGTTTACCGTAATTGCACACTACTTGTTGACAACATCGTGTTCAACCTCGACCTTATCCCGATTTCGTTGAAAGAATTTGACGTCATCATCGGCATGGATTGGTTAATGAACAACGAGGCTACAATTATCTGCAACCGGTGAATCATCAGAATCAAGTCCTCAGACGGCCGAGTATTGGAGATCAAGGGCGAGAAGTGTAAAGGTGCTCACTGTTTTATTTCTATAGAGAAAGCTCAGAAATACTTGTCTACAGGTCACGACTCCTATCTTTGTTATGCTCTATCTGAGTCCAGCTCTGTAAAGAAGTCTTTGTCCGATATTCCTATCGTCTGTGAGTTCCCAGACGTATTTCCTGATGACATTTCCGGAGTGCCACCGGAACGTCAAGTCGAGTTCAGTATCGACTTGGTTCCTGGTGCGGCTCCTATCGCAAAAGCTCCATACAGACTTGCACCTGCAGAAATGCAAGAAATGTCTAAGCAACTGCAAGAGCTGTTAGAGAAGGGGTTTATCCGACCAAGTTCTTCTCCGTGGGGTGCACCAGTTCTATTTGTTAAAAAGAAAGACGGAACCTTCCGTATGTGCATCGACTACCGCGAGTTGAACAAAGTCACCATAAAGAATAAATATCCTTTCCCCAGGATCGATGATCTGTTTGATCAGCTGCAAGGAGCCAGCTATTTCTCGAAAATAGATATCCGTTCTGGGTATCATCAACTGAAAGTAAGAAATGAGGATATACCGAAGACAGCTTTCCGTACAAGATACGGTCATTACGAATTTCTCGTGATGCCGTTTGGCTTGACAAATGCACCAGCGGCATTCATGGATCTCATGAATCGCGTGTGCAGACCAATGTTGGATAAGTCGGTTATCGTATTCATAGACGATATTCTGATTTACTCCAAAACGGAGGCTGATCATTCTATTCATCTGCGACAGTTGCTAGAGTTGTTGAGAAAAGAAAGACTCTACGCAAAATTTTCTAAATGTGAATTTTGGCTCAGACAGGTATAAATTTTATTATATAAGTCTTGAGCTAAATTCATTAAGTATTCTTAACACTTCAAAAATTTGATATCCTGATATGATTCTTATAGATTCAATTCCTTGGCCATGTCGTTTATAGCGAAGGAATATCCGTTGATCCGTCTAAAGTCGAGGCCGTTCAGAAATGGCAAACGCCTCGCAATGCCTCCGAAATAAGAAGTTTCCTTGGATTGGCCGGTTATTATCGGCGATTCATAAAGGACTTCTCGAAGATTGCTGTGCCACTTACAATGCTAACACGAAAGAATACTCCTTTCGTTTGGACCGATAAACAGCAAGAGGCATTCGATATTCTGAAGCAAAAGTTGATTCAAGCGCCGATCCTAGCCTTGCCAGAAGGCAATGATGATTTCGTTGTTTACAGCGACGCATCTGGTACTGGATTAGGATGTGTTCTCATGCAAAGAGGAAAGGTTATTGCCTACGCTTCAAGGCAATTAAAAGACTATGAGAAAAGTGCACCGACTCATGATCTTGAGTTGGCTGCTGTTACCTTTGCACTGAAGATATGGCGTCACTATCTATATGGGACTCGGTGTCAGCTCTACACCGATCATAAGAATCTCAAATACCTTTTCACTCAAAAAGATCTGAATATGAAACAGCGTCGATCCTTGGAGCTTATCAAGGATTATGATTGCGAGATCCTATATCATCCCGGCAAAGCTAATGTTGTCGCGGATGCTTTGAGTAGGAAATTCTATCCAGAAAAGTGCTGTTATGCCCTAACTCCGGTTATATTCTCTTCTGATCTTATTAAAGATATCAGAGTTGCTCAAATTGAAGCACTGAAAGAAGAGAATATTGATTCTGAAAATCTTAAAGGGCAGTTACAATTACTAACTCTGAACCATTTGGGACTTCACTGTCTCCAGGGAAACCGAATCTGGATTCCTAAATATGGTTCAATTCGTAGCACTCTTCTGTCTGAAGGTCATCAGTCCAAGTTATCTGTTCATCCTGGCAGCTCAAAGATGTACTTTGATCTAAAAGCTGATTACTGGTGGCCAGGAATGAAGAAAGACATCGGTAAATATGTTGAAAGCTGCAGAATATGTCAGATGGTTAAGGCAGAACACCAGAAACCCTTCGGGGATATGCAACCACTGCCAGTTCCTGAATGGAAGTGGGAGCATATAACTATGGATTTCATCACGAAGTTGCCTAAGACCAAGAGACAACACGACTCCATCTGGGTAGTCGTTGACCGTTTAACGAAGTCAGCACATTTCATACCGATGAAGGAAACTTACTCTCTCGATAGATTGGCACACATATACATCACAGAAATAATTTCTCGACATGGTGTGCCGAAATCTATCGTATCAGATCGTGATAGTCATTTCACATCAAGATTCTGGCAAGCACTACAAGATGGGATGGGTACTCGGATTTCTAGGAGTACTGCTTATCATCCTAATGCAGACGGTCAGAGTGAGCGTACTATCCTAACTCTGGAAGATATGCTTCGTGCCTGCGTTCTTGATCTAGGTGGTAACTGGGATGACCACTTGCCGTTGGTCGAATTCTCATACAACAACAGTTATCATTCTACGATCAAGATGGCTCCTTTTGAGGCTTTATACGGAAGAAAATGCAGAACTCCTACCTGTTGGCGTGAAACCGGTGAATCGCCAATAGCAGGACCTGCCCTTCTACAGTTGACTCATGAGAAGATTCAACTTGTTAGAAGAAATATTCTTGAAGCTCAAAGCAGGCAGAAGTCATACTATGATAACCGGCACCGATCTATCAGCTTTGCGGTTAATGACTGGGTGATGCTGAAAGTATCCCCAATGAAGATTGTGGTGCGTTTTATTAAACGAAACAAGCTAGCTCCGAGATTTATTGGTCCGTTCAGGATTGTGGAAAAGATTGGAAACCAATCTTATCGTCTTGAACTACCAGCGGACTTAACTGGAATACATCCTGTATTCCATGTTAGTCATTTGAGAAAAAGTTTAGCTGATTAAAGAGAAATTCAGATACCACACGTTAACCTGCAAATTGATGAGAAGCTTAGAGTGGTTGAAGAGCCGGAGTGTATTCTGGACTCGAAGACCAAAAAGCTTCGGAATAAAGAAATACAGATGGTGCTCGTCCAGTGGAAACACCACAAAGGTTCGCATCAGTCTTGGGAATCGAGAGATGTAATGAAAGCAACTTATCCCAGTATGTTCGAACATAGCTAACTTCGGGGACGAAGTTTGTGCGTGGTGGAGCCCATTCTGTAACAACCCAGCTTTTGATCCAGTTATAATCTTTGTACTTTGAGAAAATAATGTAATTTAATTACATTAATTATTTGAATATGAAAATATTAAGTAAAATATATTTATGATGTTAATTATTAAAGATGATTAAAATAAAAGATATGTAAAATACAAAAGTTTAGTGGGTTAAACTACAAATATAATTAAGTCACATATATTAACCAAATTAATGGTCATTTAACAATCATTTAAGAATTTCACTCTCTCTCTACTCTCTCTCTACACATACGACCAAACTCAAGAATTTACCAAGAATTCATCATAAATTGGCAATCAATTGAGGAAATTATTCAAGAAGGAGTTACAATATCATCAATCATCATTAATCTACAGAAATTTCAAGGTAATATTTCATTTAAATTCAAAAATTTTAGTATGTTGGTACGGTTTTGTGTAAAACCGAAAACAAGAATTCAAAACATGAATTTTTAGGTTGCATGTTTAAAATTTCTAAAGATTAAGATGAATTTAAGTTAATAGATGCTAAAGAAACAAAGATTTTGGTTTGAATAATCCAAAATATGATGGAATCGGAATTTTTGATGAAAATGTGTTCTTGGCAAAAATATCATATTTTGGATGATCTTGGTTATAATAGTGTGTTTTTGATAGGGAAATTAGTATAAAATTAACCCAATAATCATAATACAACTTTGTATTAAGTTGCATATTGATAAATATGAAATTTTGATAATTATTGATAAAATCCGTATGAAGATATTCAAGAAACAATAAGAACAAATCTGGGCAAATGCTAAGTATAAGATCCGAATTCGGATAACCAGAATTCGGATGGTGCCCCACTTCTGACCCCAATTCGGATATTTCCGAATTCAGATGTTTATTTCGGACGAACTCTATTTCGGACATTATGGATATTTCGGATCTTATGAATTTTAATGATCCTAATTCGGTTCCCAAAATATTCTAAATTCGGATGGTTGTTTCGGATCCAGCATGGTCTGAATTTGGTTATCTATTTTGAAAGGGTGAACCGAACCCGCATGACAGATCCGGATTGGTCCGAATTCGGATGGCCAATCCGGATGGTCCGAAATTGATAGGTCCGAAATCACATGAAATATTTTAATATTTTGAAGGAACAAAGAAAATAAGCAAATGAAAGATTGAAAAGATTATCAGTTATCAGAATCAGATAATATTAAAGATTTTAATGACCAAAAGATGATGAAACTCCATGATAATGACATAATATGAATGATTTTGAACAGGTACAGTATATTCTGAACAAAGATTTAAAGACTTAAAGACTTAAAAGCGGGTCAGAGATTTGATTGACAAAGAACGGAATTGACAAGATAAATCCTGAGATAACTCAGGTGGCAGATTTTTATATCTGTTTGATAAAGACCCAGACCAGTGAGTTATAGATATTCAGATTGAACATGCATAAGATCCGGTTGAGATATATTGCTGCTGTTAGATTTATTGACATTCATTTATCAGCTGGAATGAGACCTGTGCACACCATGGATGGGTGTTGCCCAGTGGATCATGATAGCTATTTGATTATCTTTTCATATTGCATTTAATATTGTTTTAGACTTTGCTATATGATTCATTGCTATCATGACTTCTAAGACATATGCTTCCATCATTAATCAGACATTTGATAGATTGATTCAGCTTGATTAGCCCTTATGGTCTATTGTTCTAGACCCGGCTATTTCACCAGTTCTTATGAATTGGTAATGACCTCCGATGTTCCGCCATATTGATTTACTGGTAGCTAGCCCAGTATGTGGCTGATCCCCACGATTTAAGCGTGAGTGTGGCCTGAACATCATCCGATTCTATGATTCTATATCTCAATCATGAGGGTTGTAGCGGCAGCCAAGACATATCACGCTTAGACTGATGACCCGCTTGACACGCATGTTGATATTGAAAATCTATAAACTCACTAAGCTTTGCTTACAGATGTTGCATTAATATTTTACAGGAAAAGCCAAAGGAAAATCACCTGCAGGACCTAGTCCTTAGGTCATTCAAGACCCAAGTTTTGAAGCTTTCTTAGACCACTACTCAACACACTTTCTGGTACTGATTGGAAGACAACAAATGTGGTGTTCTGGGTAGACTTGATGTGATGTATGATGTTATGACTAGATTAGATGTTACCCTTTTATATCTTTATTTTGAAATATGTAACTTAAATCCTAATCTGTAATGTACATGTAATTTTTAATTTTTCCGCATTATAATTACCCTATCTTAGTATGGTTGATATCGTATTGCATGATGTGGGACCTAGACTAGTGAGCACTGCCCCGTAAGGGGTGGTCAGTAGCAGAACCCAAAATTGGAGCAACATTATACAGGAAGGATTTGTCTCCTACCTATAGCTTTCTGTTTGCTTCGGTAATAATGAGCTTCAGCAGTAAAGTTGGTTCATTCGACCAACTCAGTAGAGATGAAGTGCCAATAGTCCTACAGCTAGTGGATGGGACTACTCTTGACATGGCTAAGTGGATCTTTTCAAACCTGAGAAACCTGGTGCAGCAAGAGCCAAGACCAGCTGCTGTCCGTTATCCCAGGTTTCTGAGCCTCATTTTCAGCCATGTTTGTGGTGAGCAACTATATAACTCCCAGCCCTTACTTAAGTCTGCTACATTCCCTGTCATAGGGAATAGAATCTTTCATACTCCTGTACTGCAAAATGAGCCTCCTCTATCCACCCCAATGAGGAGGCTGTTAGGATTGGTGGAAGGACCCTCTGATGTGAGGGTGGATCCAGAAGCTGCTGCTCCCGCCAGAAAATCCAAAGCCAGGTCCAAGCTTGTTAAAAGGACCCTGGCAACTGAAGCTGGGCCTGTGAAAAAGAAGACCAAAACAGCTCAGACTAAGTCTGCTCCTTTTGCCTCTGTGGCTGAGGAGGAGCAGACTCCTCACCCTGGTTCATCTGTTGAGCCTGAAGCCTTTGTGGCTGGTGCCTCTGTGGCACAAGAGACTATGGAACAGGCCAGCCCCACTGTTCCTGACCCTGTCTCACACCCTGTCCAAACAGATCCTCTCCCCTCTCCACAATCACCCACATCATCCATTCACTACCAACGCAAATCCCTAGCCAAAAAGAAACCAGCCCAACAAACCACCTCCTCTGTCCCCTCTCAACAGGGTTCAGTTGAAAAAGAAGCAACCCCAGCTGCCTCTCCTATTTTGGGAGAAGGTTCAGCTCATTTGGAGCATGCTTCACTCCAATCTGAGTCAACCCAGAGTCAGCCTAGACCCTCTGGTTCCTCCCAATAGGAACCAGTTGTACAAATGGAGATAGCCACATCAACTATCCCAGCCTCCCAACAGGCTGAGGATATTGAAAGACAGGAGTCCTCTCCACTCCATACTGTGTCCACACTGTCCCCCACTAAAATCTCCTCACACCCTGAGTCTGCACGAGTTGCCCACGCTGCTGATATAGACCAATTAGCAGCTCAGCCTCAAACTTCTGCTCCCCATGATACAGCTGTTCTACACCAAACAGCTGCTGAGGGACCAACAACTCAAGCTGATGAACCTCAGGGATCACACCATCCCTCTGGTGAGGCTGCTCCCTCCATGCAAATTCCATCAGTAGGTTTCACCACTGCTGATGTTGAAATGCATATCTCATCTCCCAATGATGAGGTGTCTTTAGACCAAGGCACTGCAGAGGGAACCACCACTGGTCTTCATGAGGGTGTTGCAACACAAGCAGCATCTGAAAGGCCCCAAACATCATCCCCTTCTCCTGGTGATGCAGCTACAGCCGCTGCTGAAGGACCCTTTGATCCCTCCAAACTGGGCCATCTTACTTTTGCCCAGGCTATGGAGCTTCTGTCCAAAGTCCCTCTTCCCTCTCCATCACATCCTCAAACACCAGCCTCATCATCTTCCTCTCCATCTACCCACTCAAAACAATCTACCCATACACCTCCATCTCCCAAAGACCTGCCTTTGAAGGATCAGCTTTCTTTGCTGACCAACAAAGTTGGTTCTTTGGAAAACACCATGCACTCTCTACCCTCCATCATATCAGACTCTGTGTCTGCACAGCTTCAGGGGTTCTTTGATTCATTCAAGTCCTCTTTCCCTACCACTCCACAACCTGATTCCTCTCCACAGCTGTTGGCACTCACTGCTCAGCTGCAAACTGTGTCCACCTCCCTCTCCTCTATTCTTTCCTTTCAGCAGGACTCTGTGTCCTCAATGACAGCTATTTCCCAACAGCTGTCATCACTTCTCACTTCTTGCAACTCTACCCTTCCAGCCACTCTGGCTAGCTTACAAACTATAATTGGCTCCCTTTCTAACTCTGTGTCATCAGATCTTGCTGATGTGCAAGATTCTCTAGAACTTCATCTTGCACAGCTACAAACTCTGCTGTTCACAGCGTCTGACAGGGAAAACATTGTTAAGCTCACATCCCTTGCTGATTCCCACTCCACTTCTCTTCAGACCTGTCTTTCCCAGCTTACTGAGGTGAAGGATAAATTGGCTTACTTAGTGACTAGCCTTGTTGGTCCTAAACCTTCTACTAAACCTGCTGGCAAGCCTGCTGACTTTGTGTCTTCAGGCAGACCAGGTGTTGAAGTCGCTGCTTCATCTCCTTCAAAGGGGGAGAAGTCATCTGCCTCGAAGACTAAGTCTAAGGGGGAGAAAACTTCTTCTCCTAAGGAGATACCAGTGTCTGCAACTCAAACTGGTCAGCCAGCAGATGTCTTTGAAACAGGTGCAGCTGAAGGTGCCTCTCAAGCTGCTATGCCTACTCAGGCTGTCTCTCCAAACCCTGCTCAGTCTAAGGGGGAGGAAGTCATTCCTGAGGACAGGCCTAGCAGTAAAAGGAGGCACTTAATTCTAACTGAAGAAGAAGAAGAAGAAGAGGAAATTCCTGAGGCTGCTGTCACTACAGCAGCAGCTAAAGGAAAAGAAAAGGCAGCTGATGATCCCATACAGCAGAAACAGGCAGAAATTCAATTTCACAAGGCCAGGGCTAAAGAGATGGGTCTTCCTATGCACAAGTACTTTGAGTTTAGAGAAGAACAGCTTCAAGCTCTGGAGGAATTGAGAAAAGAAGAAGAATCTACTAAAGCTGCTAAATCCTTTGCACTCCAAGAAGCAAAGAAAATTAAAATGTCTACCTTGGAGGTGCAAAAGAAAATAATGGAAGCTGCTAGACAATCAACAGGGGAGAAAGAGAAGGAAGTAGAAAAAGGTACTCAGGTCTCTGTGACCAAATCAACAGTACCCCATGCAAGAGCTCAATTCCATTTTGACAACTTGGCTAGGAAAAAGTTTCATGATGTTGCTGAAAGAAGGCTAGCCAAGGAAGCAATTGTCAAAGCTGTCCCTGTATCAAGGAAAGGCAGTCAGTGGAAGCTTAAAATAACAAGGATGGGTGCAACAGGCCCAAAATTGGAAACTTATGACCACACTGATGTAGCACAGATGGGATACAGGGAGTGGATTGACCTGGCAGTTGCCCTGAGTGAATCAAAGTCTGAAACTGCTAAACAAATCAGGGCATATGTCAAGAAGTTGATGGAAAGAGTAAAGGATCTTGGCCTGATTTCTAAGGAAGTTAGTGAAGGTGTCTTTGTGACACATCCAAAAATAAAGGTCAGGAGGAAAAGGAAGGACACAGAGATGGAGCTACTCCTTACACTGATCGAACAGGGCGACTATGCCATTGAAATGAAGGGAGTTGATCATAGCCTGCCTAGTGGAATAGAGTTTGAGGATGGCAAGATTATTGAAGAACCTGAGCTGGGGGCATTTTTTGTAGATCCCCTAACTCAGAAGAAGTGCTTCAAAGAGCCTCAGAGCTATACAAAGTTGATCTGAGACAACTTGCCGCCTTCAGACTTGCAGTTTCATTTAGGCAGTCTAGCAAATGGAGAGCAGCCGTATGGGATCAGCTCAGAGGCTTCTATGAAAGAGGAGAGCTCAATGATCCCAAGTTTATGTTCATCAGAAGTGAAGTTCAGGAACTTGAGGATACAAGAGAAGAAATGGAAAAGATGTTCAAGGATCCCCCTCCAGTGTAATGAAGTCCACCTGCCATCTGGGTAGGTGAAGAATGGAAGCTGTCCATCAGTTGGACAGGCTTACCATTATTTGCTCCCATCTAAAACAGTCCAATGTACATCAGTTGTACTTTATTTACATTTGTTGTAATTTCAGTTTACATTAGTTGTAATATACATCAGTACATTAGTTGTATTTTTGTAAGAACATGTGTTGTTCTAATGTAATCAAGAATCAGTGTATATATAAACTGATCTTTTACTTTACTGTAATGTTGTAATTTAAATTCAGCAAAATGTACTGTAAAAATATATAATGATTTTTGATAAGACCAGCTTAGACTGGTTATTGCAAATAGGGGGAGATTGTTAGGCACAAAAAGGCCTCAGTCAAACCTGTTCTACATCTGAGGGGGAGATTTATAATCAAACCTGTTGATGCATTTGAAGGTTGAATTTAAGGTCTGTTATATGCCTTATTGAAACCTGAAAATGATTTGCAATATCAGTCTAAAGCTGTTCTATATGTTGCATGTGTTGCAACTAAGACAGTTTGTCCAAGCTGCTCTGTCTGCTGAACAGGCTGGACATAAACTGTCTACGCTGCTCTACACTGGTGAGCAGCTTGGGCAATTTTAAAGTGTTCTGTTCTTTGTGAACAGAACCTGTTCTTTGTGAACAGGCTAAACACTTTATGGAATATGTTTCCATGTCATCATGTATTGTTTTTGACTACAAGATCAGTTTACAAAGTCGAAGACAAAGTGGAAAACAGTACTGCTTAGCCTGCCCAAGCTGTTCTGTAACATGAAGACAAAAGGGTATTTGAAAAAGGGTGACAGACCTTTTTCTTATATCAAAATAGGCCTTTACAAGGAAGAAAGACGCAAAGTTGACATTCCTAAATTAGTTAAAGGCAATGCAACAGTAGACAAAGTAAAAAGACAAAAGTTCTGCACATGTGAAGACAAGTCTGCTTTTCAGAAAGGTGCAGAAAAGGTTATGTTGCCTTTTCAACAAGACTTCTCCTTTTCATTCCGTCCAATGAAGATGTTTCTCTTAGATCCTCTGAATGAGTATAAAAGGAAGCTTCTAAGGACAGAAAGAGGTGTGAATAAAGATAAGTGTTGAAACCAAGAGTGAACGTGCAAGTGTGTTTTTCATGCATGCAAGTCTGCTGTGTAATTCAGAATCTGTGTGTCTAAGCTGTTTTACATAAGCTGTTCCCTTAAAGTCTTGAAAACCCAGTGAGTGCTTCTTAGTGAGTGTATTCATTGTATACTAGTTTGAGTTTGTCTTAGACTAGTGAACATACTGTTGTATCTGTCATCTCAGCTTGAACTATTCCGCATTCAAGCTTGTTTGTAATTAACAAATTGTTGATAATACATACAAACATTGAGAAAATTGTGTGTAGTTTTTAAATTGCTGTATTCACCCCCCCTCTACAGCTTAAAGCTATATACTTTGGGAACCTCTCGGGACCTACAGGTTCACACTTTATCCTTTGAATAAATTTTGTTATTTTATGTGTTGTCTATGTGTTTCATTCAAAATATTCGAGTTTAGAGAGTGAGTTTTCATTTTTAGGCATTAAACTCGAATTTTAAGGGGCTAAATTCGAACTCCTTTCGAATTTGAGGCTAAACTCGTACCCCATATGGTTAAACTCGAACTCCATCTCGAGTAAAGTGATTAAATTCGAAATTCATGGTGTCAAATTCGAATACAGGCTCGAATTTAGTACAAAAATCGACTTTGTTCTTGCATTTCGACTATGTTCTTGGTATTCTCGAGTTTGTTCATATCTACAACTTAAATCCTTCATTTCAAAGCCTAAGAATCATGAGTATGTCATGTATTATGCCTAGGTTCGATTCTATTACACATATTCTATCATATTCTTGCTAAAACTCAAGCAAAACTAACTCCATTCATGCAATAAATGATAAACTCGAATTTATGCCTTCAAAAAACCGAAATATATAAACTTAAAAGGGTCGATTCTTACCTCAATTCGTACGAAATCAAGAATCCAACCGTAGATTGTTGTAGTACTCCTCGAGATCTTTCCGATGACGTATAAATCTCGATAATCGGCCGGTCGGTTTGAGAGATAATCTAGAGAGAAGTAGAGAGAGTTTTCTAGAGAGAGAAAGTAGAGAGAGAGTGCAAAATGTGAAATGAATGGATTTTTAGCCTTTTTATTCAACTTTCATCATTTTTGCACATTTCATCCCTCAACTTAACCGGTTCCATAAAATACAGATTTATTCTTAAATTTATCATTACTAACTTTTATAATTCATAATACTCATTTCAAAGTTCTTAAACTTTTTAATTTCCTTAAAATAACAACCAACTTTTAAATATCCCAAATACAAAATTCTTGTTCATAATTCAACTTAATTATAAAATATCCATCTAAATAAATCTGAATTACAATAATTGAATTCGAGGATGTTACATTGGGAGTAGCAGACTTCCATTTTCGACTCGAATTAATTATAGATTGTTAAATCGTGTGTAATATAAATGATTTAATGTTGTAACCCCAAATACATTATTCCGTGATTCCCAATACTCTGTTGTGTTGTATGCATAGTGTTTGGAATCATGTTGATGGTTATCAAATTATTATAAAAGTTTTAGTTTAACCGTATTTCCGCAAGTACTCTGTATAAATTATTTTATAATGGTATCAAAATATTCATATTAGTTGTATGGGTGTTTCAGTGGATGGCAGCAGAAGATTGGACTGTGGGGGTTCCCGGTGGCAACTCCTGAGTTGCAGCACCCTTTCCTTTTAAGATAGAGAGAAGGGAGGAGTGATGTTCCTAAGTCGTTTCCTTAAGGGCTGCCAGGTCAGCCCGTGTGAAAATTCCGGCGTCACGAAGAATCTTCGTTAGCATCTCGGGAGTTATCCCGGGATGGCATGTCACAGATGGCATTGAGGTGGCCGCATTAGGACTTCCGTCCTTCATTTCTGCACCACCAGTCGGGGATGCGGATTCGGATGTTGGAGAATATGTCCCAAAGACGTCTTTTATGCGTGGTGACGTGATTTAGGGTGGGGGAGATTCAGTGGTCAATTGAACGTTAGTCACTAGGGGCAGCGGGTGACTCATTTCAACATCTCCCCCCTCCGAGCGAGGGGGTGATGACACGTGTGGTAGTTCCCTGTGGAATGAAACAGGTTCTTGTTGAGAGGAACCTGAGTAGCTAGGGGGGGAGTTAGCTTCGGCTACTGGACTTGTACCCTTATACGTACTTGTCCGGCTTTGGGTGGATGGTTCTCCCTCGATTCTCATACTCACACCCTCAGCCCTCAAAGTGTCAGAGATGGTTTGTTCAGAGTCAGACATCTTTGCCCTCTCGTCCCCTTCTCCCTTCATCTCCACTCTCATCTCCCTCTCACCAGACCCATGTATATTATCAATTTCTACCTCTTCACCCTCATCCTCACTCATACTCTCATCACTAGCAGAAGTGGTTTACTCTATTGGTTATGACAGAGTCTCTTCTGGATAAACTCCCTTTAAGTATACCCTTACCCTTTCCGATTTCCAGCCTCCAAGACGTAGAAGGGACAAAGCAATGTCCATCACTGGTACGCGAGGAAGTTCCCTCGTGAGTTTGAAACTTTGTAGTGCCACTATTTTGTAGACTTCTGCGTCCGGCCGATCATGAATGTCTTCATCATTCTCCATGGCAAACTGAATAAACAGTTGAAGGAAGCATTGTAAGGGGATTAACTTCCTTTCTCTCTTTGTCCCCTTATCCTGGACAACCCTTTTGAGTTCATCAAAGATGAACTGACCGTAGTCATAGTGTCGGTCATGGGCGAAGACGGTGAACATTGCTAAGACATGAATATTGGCAGAATCATGTCCCGAGTGTTTCCCGGTAAAACATTGGTTTAAGATATCGAAGAAAACCCGCCAGTGGGATTGAAGCTGCTCTGTCTTAAAGTCTGACGGCTTTGTAAGGGAGCCGTCATATCCCAAGGTTTGGACTACACAGAGAATTTGGTCAGGATTGGGTATGGGGGCAAATGTGTATTTTGAGAGGGAGTGATGTTCAGTAAGAAGGCGGAAAATGTGGCGGATGGCTTCAAGGGTGAGGCGAATGAGAATAAAATCAGTTTTGGTTACGAACTGAGGGATTGCCTCATTGATGTATTGTAAGTGGTACCAAATTTGTTGGAGGTAGATGATGGGTATGACAATGGCAATGGTTAAGGAACAAAAGATGGGGTGACCTTTGAGGATATCAAAGGTGATATCCTCGGCTTCTTGGTGGAGAAGTGAAAGGTCGAGCTGCCAGTTGTGGGAGGCGAACTCTGTATATCGAGCAGGATGTAGTAGGGTGGCTTCTGGCAGCTCCATGTTGTTGTGCGGAATAGGAGGATGGGGAATTGTGAGGGTGATAGACTGTTCCATGAGTCCTGTAAGAATGCAGATTGGTTAGTTAAGCAGACTCATATAGATAAGTAAGTCATTAAGATATAGTCTGAAATAGGTGTGAAATTGAACCAATCTATTCTGTTTAAAGCATCAGATTTTTGTTAGTAGTAGAAGAATACTACTAATAGAAATCCTAAGTCAATTGTTAAGAGACCGATGTTAGATTAGATTTGTTCACTTAAACACCTATTGCTAACTAAGACCAATGGTGCAAAGACTAAGAACTTATTTTATTTTTGTAATTTTTTTGATATCCAAAGAAAGAAAGAAAGAAGAAGAAAAAATGACAAGTGTTGAACTTCGGATGGAGAACCGAAAGTTCAGATGAACGCTGTCCGAACTTCGGTTGGGACCAAAGTTCGGATGGGGTTATGCAAGACAAATAATAATTAGTAGCAAAAGAACCGAGCCTGGGGATGGCCAGAAGTTCGGATGGTCCCGAAGTTCGGATTGGGTCCTTGACAGACACTTAGACAATTATAATATACTGAACTTCAGGTGGCCCGAAGTTCGGATGTGTTCCAAGGCAAGATATATATATATCTATATATATGTATATATATATATATATATGTATATATATATGTATATATATATGTATATATGTATATGTACATATATATATATATATATATATATATATATATATATATATATATATATATATATATATATATATATATATATATATATATATATATATATATATATATATATATATATATATATATATATAAGTAGTGTATGCATGTGAACCGAACTTCGGATGGTCGAAGTTCAGTTGGGCATACCATCCGAAGTTCGGATGAAGCCCATAAGATAAACTTGTGGTGAATGTATGTTGTTGTGTGAGACGGACTTCGGATGTGACACCCAAAGTTCGTGTGTCATGCGGGACTTCTGGTGGACCCAAAGTTGGACTTAGAATAATGCATTAAATGTGTTCATGCACATGCAAATGACTACAGTGTCATTTTCTCTAAATGGCCTAAAATGCAGATGCTAACTCTAGATATGATTACAAACAACTTTAATAACAACAAGAATACTTAAAAACAGGTTCTAATAACATAAAAGTTGGAAAATCATAGGGAAAACCCTCAAAAATATCAAGAATCTGAAAACTAACTAATTGCATGATATATTGAAAAATGAAAGAAGATTAAGGTTACTAGATGTGCGTTTAGAAGAAAAACCAAAGAATCCGTGACAAAAACAAGTAGAAATGGAGGGTTTGAGATGCTTTTTTGGTATATATGGCGATTTTACTGTGACTGTAAGCGTCGGGGGGAAGAAAAGGAAGAGGAAGGGTACGCCCGCCATTCCGTTTATAGAGAGGGTTGGGCTGGGCAAGACCATGACCCACTTAACATTGGGCCCAATAAAAAATTTTAAGAGATTGAGCTTAAATTAAACTAAAACAAACAATAACAACAAAGAAAATCTGTTGATTTAACGGAGTAAAATGGACCTAAGTGTAAAATATTTTTGTGTTTTTCATTAACAAATAAACTAAAAAGATAAGAAAATAAAAAATAAAAAATAACAAGGAACAAAACTTAGAATCTTTTTGTGATTTATTGGTTTTTGTAAATTAGAACCAAATGAAAGAATTAAAAAAAAAATCTTTTTGAACTTTTCAGGTTTTTCAAATTAACGTAACAATAAATGAAGTAAGATAGATTGTATATACAATTCATCCTTTCTCCCCTTACAAGTGTGAATGCTTAAGATTGATTTAAAAATATATGCAACCTTGTAATGAAAGAGATACTCCCCTCAAATAAATAATTATCCTTTTGAAGTGAACCTCTCCCCGATATAATTAAGAAAGCCCGTCAAACCTGGATGTTTTTAGCTTCCCACTCAAAGTAAATGTAACATCCTAAAAATCTAATTGTTGTAATTTAGATTAATTAGTTGGATTTTTGTAATTTAATAAATTTAAGTTGAGTTGAAATTTGGATTAATTATAAGTTGGTTACACTATTTGGAAATTGAGAATTTCAATTTATTAAGTAAATATAATTTTTAATAAATGTTAAGGATAATAAAATAAAGATAGAATTCTTTATTTTATAAAATCAGTATTTAATGGAACCAGATAAGTGGAGGGGTTAAATGTGTCAAAAGTTGAAAGTGGGAAATAAGAAAGACACAAGTCTTTCATTTTGAATCAAACTCCATCTCTCTACCTTCTCTCTAAAGTACGCTCTCTCCAAACCCAAATCAAGATCAGCAAAGTTGTGGAATTAGAAGCTGAAAAATCTGGATTTAAGGTACTAGAAAGGAACTACAACATCTACAAGCATCGATTTAAGGTAAATACCACTTAACCTCATCAAATTTAAGGTTTTGTGTTCGGTTTTTGAGAGGACCAAATCACTGATTTTGGGTTCAAAAATGTTTATGCATGTAAGAAATTTTGATGGGTTTGTATAAATTAAGCATTGTGGGAGTTATGTACAAAATTTTAAGTCTTGATTTAAGCTACATATGTAATTTTAAGAATTTGAAACATATGTTCTGTGTGTTCTTCATGGGTACCGAAACAACAATAAAGGGTACCGAAACCTTTAAGGTTTCGGTATTACCCTCTACTGAAACAAAAAGGGTACCGAAACATATCCATAATAGTGGAACCTTTATACTGAAACCCACAAGCATGTACCGAAACTATGTATAGGAACCGAGAGGTTTCGGTACATAATACTGAAACTCACAGACTACAAAAACCCACACTACTGAAACCTTTATGAATACTGAAACTATCATAGCATGTACCGAAACTCTCAGGGTTTCGGTAATGTACCGAAACTCATATAGTGTACAAGGTTTCGGTATTCCCTCCTTTTCAAAAGTAGTGACCTATTATATATATAAATATATAAATAATCATCTTGGTTGGGGTTTGGTTGGTGAAAAATAAAATGGAAACAGTTGGACCATCTTTAAATCAGTTATATAATGATGATTTCTGAACATTTTGGCAATCCCAGAAATTTAAGATTAAAGAATAATTTTCGGATCACAATTCTGAAGGGTTAACGCAATAATTAGAGAAACTTGATGAGACTAATTATTAAATAAGAGATTGATGGTACATAAAGAAGGGCTAATTGGGAATAATAAAACCATCAAGTATGAGGATTTAAACGTGAGTTTCGGATGACGGTTTCGACTGTTGTAACACTTTAATATAGTCAAATCATGATGGAAATTGTTACCGAACATGTGTATGATATGTTATACTTATGGAAATGTAACAGGTCCCTTGTGGTGTTGTTTAACCCACAGTGGGGTACTTTGTGAGTCCGATTGAAAGCCCGAGGAGAAATAAAATTAACTGAACTTAACAAACGCACCCACTGTGAGTACATATGATTTCGCATGTTTATATTTGCTTTATGTTAGCTATTGCCTGCTGAGACATGTTGTTTCACTTTCATTTGGAATTCTACTAACTTGCGTAGATTGATATGCACATTGTTCCTCGTTGCATGTCCGTTTCTTTGTTGTGCATCTTCCGATGGACCGGAAGGTCGCATCAGTATTCCGATGTTACTGCGCTATATGACCTGGAGCTGATTCCTCCGAGGTCCTAGTAGGCAGTAAGTCATCCCCGAGTTATGTCTGTCTCAGATGGTTAGTTTAAATTTGAGCTTTGGGCTCGAAGGAGCTACGACTCTTGTGCCGTACTTTGTGTACGTAGAGAGTACATGACGTGCGTCGTCGGTGTTACTCTTAGGGGCTACATAAAGATTTATAGAATGCATAAATCTGTGTATTCACTAAGCTTTGCTTACCCCTCAGTTGTTCAATTTTTATAGGAAAATGGAAATCCGTTACGGGACCTTCTAGCTAAGTCGACTATTGAAGTTTTTGGAGATATCTACTACTCATCTTGGTAATTGGACCATGGGATTATTGTTGTAATACATTTGGGATGTTGTAATAACTTTTGTGTATGTAGACTTAGACTTGAAACCTAGTAGCACCGTAGGGTGTTTAAAACAGTTGTATTATTTTTATTATGTATTTTAATGCTTCCGCGAATTCGTTTAAGTATTCAGATCATTTTGTAATCATGTGTTTGGTGATTAATCCTGGTTGTATTGTAATGGTGGTTATTGTGGCAAGGGTGTCACAGTAAACATTTCACATAACAGTTGTCAGGTTCACCAACATTAAAGACATACATAGATAAACGAACACGAGAAATAATTTTGTGACACTTCCTTTGAATTGATGTGACAGGTGTTTTCTAAATAAAGGAATTTCGCGCAATTATGACAAATGCTTGAAACAAAATTATTTAAGAAGTATCTGCGATTCAATCGGAGAGGGATTTAAGATGCCAATTTTAGATACTAAGAACCGAAAATGAGGTTCGACTAGAGCCTTAATAAATATGTCAGCAAGTTGAAATTCCGTGCCTACAAAATACAGTTCTATTTTCCCTTTTTCTACGTGGTCTTTAATGAAGTGATACCTCATGTCTGTGTGTTTTGTTCTCGAGTGTTGCACGGGATTGCAAGATATAGCAATTGCATTTCGGGAGTCACGGTATATTGGGATGTTAGTGAGTGAAAATCCATAATCACATAACTCTGTTCTCATCCATAGCACCTGTGATTAACAGCTTGCAACTGCTACGTATTCAGCTTCGGCTGTGGATGTGGATACACAATTTTTACTTTTTGGAAGTTCTCATCATAATCAATGCCTTCTTGCTGTCGGTAGCCTTTAGCGACTAGCCTCACCTTATATCTTACTACAATACCGTTCTCATCTTGTTTGTTGTTGAAGATCCATTTTTTGTCCCGGTTATAGCTCGGCCTTTGGGTTTGGGAAGTAACTGCCATACCCTTAGTTGTTCAAACTGGTTGAGCCCTTCTTGCATTGCTACAATCCAGTCGGGAGACATTCATTAGCTGATGCCCTTCGAGTTTGAACCCCAGTTGATAGATTACTGATGATTTGTTCAGTTGGGTGGTCATGGGTCCATTTTGTTTCGTGTGGAAGGGGTGAATGTGAAGGAAACTTAGTGGTTAATGTGAGGATGGATGAGGTGTTATGTTCAATGGTTTCGAGTGAGGGTACCACTGGTTCCGGATCCGATTCTGTTGGTTCTTGTACTGGGATAATGTTCCATAAAATATGGGAGGGTATAATTGGAGTGGACTCAACAGATAGGATGTGTGTGGAAGATGATGGACGCACTGAAGATGGTAGTGTTGTAGAAAATTGTGGTTCAGAAGGTGGTAGATGAACTGTTGAGTCTGATGAATTTCCATTAACCGCAGGATCTGAAACAGAAGAAGAATTCACGTTAGGAAAAAAAATTCAGTACAAAATGGATAAAATAAATTTATTAAATCAGAAGAAGAAAAAGATGTTGGGTTAGACGAGTCTCCAGGCATTGGAGTAATGCGAGGTCCTGATTGATCAACTTCCGGAGCCGTTTCAACCATCTCATCGAATGTGATGTTCACAATCTCGTTGACTATCCGAGTACAAGTGTTGTACGCGCGATATACATTTGAATAGGATTAGTATCCAATAAAGATCGCTTCTTTCGCTTTCTCGTTGAATTTCCGGAGGTTGTCCTTGTCGTTCAGTACGTAGCACTCGCAACCAAAAACTCGTAAGTATTTGACATAAGAAACTTTATTTAGGTAGAGTTGATAAGGAGTTTTCTTATAACGCTTATAAATGATTGAGCGGTTTTGAGTATAGCAAGTTGTGGACACGGCTTCAGCCCAAAAGAACGGTGGTAGCTTTGAGCAGTTCAACATGGTGCGAGCAACCTCCACAAGGGTACAGTTTCGTCTATCTACGATACCATTCTGTTGAGGTGTTTGTGTGGCGGAGAATTGATGATGAATGCCTTTAGATCGTAGGAAACTCTCTACTACTGAATTCTTGAATTCTATGACATTGTAAGATCTGATTGATTGTACTGATAGCTGCTGTTGGGCTTCGACACTCTTGATGAAATTGATGATTTCTTGAGCTGTCTCATCCTTGGATCGCAAGAACTTAACCTAGGTATATCGTGAATAGTCGTCAACGATAACCAACACATACCGCTTCCCATTAATGCTTTGAGTTCGCATAGGACCGCATAAGTCCATATGCAACAGCTCCAAAACTCTCTTAGTTGTTGGTTTGAGTTTTGGTTTGTGAGAGAATCTCTTCATTTTTCGTTTCTCACAAGCTCCACACAGATGATCCTTTTCATAGCGGAGTTTCGGGAGACCCTTAAACAGATGTTTTGATGCCAGCTCGTTTATTTTTTCAAAATTCAAATGAGATAGTCGTCGATGCCATAACCATGAGTCATTCGAGGAGGCCTTAGACAACAGGCAAATGCTATCCTTTACCATTAGCTTGACCACATCGATGGTGTAAAGGTTTAAGTTTCGAGAACCGGTTAGGATTTCATTTCCGTCATCGCTATTGACACTGCAACTTTTTGCCCTAAACGTCACTTTTAGTCCTTTGTCATAGAGTTGTCCTATGCTAAAAAGATTACGAGATAACCCTTCGACATAGTTAATGTCCTTGATGACTAGATTCTTTAGAACCAAATCACCGCATTCTTTTTTCGAGCGTGATTGTCATTTCCGAATCTAACTGTTCCACAATATTGTTGTACTATGTTGGACTGGAACTCTTTTCTTCTAGTCATGTGCTTGGTGCAACCCGAATCCATATACCAAATAGATTTTTTCTATGCAATGAATTGTGTTTAGATTATGACATTTTAGATAAGTTATCAGGCAGGTGAAATAAATGCATGACCGTAATATTAAAGTGACATGCAAATCGTGTTCTGAACCAAATTGTTCAGAAAACATGTTGGGTTATGAACGGGTCCTGAACTGTTTGCACAGGAGCCAAACTCATTGGTTTTTGTACGAAGATGCACGGAAACCATTTCACGGAAGTACGAGTCCTAGTCTGAGTTAACTAGAAGCCATCTCTTTGAGGTGCGGGTCCTGATATGAAGTAACCAATAACCATCTGCATTACATCACACGACTTTGGGCTCCCATTTTTGGTGGGTCCATTCTTGTTAGGAGTTCCAGATATATATATATATATATATATATATATATATATATATATATATATATATATATATATATATATATATATATATATATATATATATATATCATTTTTACAGTTTTAGGAACCCATATTGCAGTTGTGTGTGGTCCAGATGCAGAACCTTTTGGAACCCATTTATATGTTGGGCCAACTGGCTTTGAAACCTTAGGCGGTGAAGTTACCATTGGTTTGGGAATTTTTAAAAATATGTTTTGTATTTGCCTTTGGTGTAGCCTTAGGCAGAATACATGTTTCAGTTTTTGATGAGGCCAATGATGCACTGTTTTTATTTTTCTTTTTTTCGAACTCGTTTTTCTGGATATGGCGCATATTTATTCATTTCGGGTACTTGGCGTCTAAAACGAGTAGGACATACAACAAACATTTTTGAGGATGAATATTTCAAACATGAACTCGAATTTGTTACAGTACATTCATTGTTTTCAGAATTTACATTCCCCCTATCACTAGAAACAAACACAGATGGGATGACAGCCGTCTTCACAAAGAAAGTGGAAAAGTCCTGTATACTCGTTTTTGGAACCCTTCTTATATGATCCGAAGGTACAAAACAAGAAGAGTCAGTACGTTTGGAAAGCTTGGATTTAGAGAGACTTCCATGATGAGTGAGTTTCTTTGCGCACTTCGAATTACTCTTAGTCTTCTTGGAAACCTCAGATTTTGAAGATTTTGAACACTCACCTTTGGAAATGTTTAAAGGGACTTCAATTTTGATTTTACCTTTGTCTGGTGATGTATTTCGGACACTAACAAGAGAAGGGAGTTTTGAACCTTTTGCGTAAGAGCTTAACCTTTCCAAAACAGTGTTAAACCGTTCTTTGTAAAGAGTCAATTCTATACTTTGTTCAAAAATTTGTTTTACTAACTTTTCCTCGCTTGTGAGAAGAGTTCTTGACTAGCAGAAGCTTTCTCACGAGCTGTTTTTAATTCCTCTTATAAAACTTTGATTTTGTGTTGAAGAACAGTGGTAGGAATATAAGGATGAGGAATTGGTTTTACAAGTTTGGCTTTCATTTCCGATGATGAATAGCTAAAAAAGAAATCATCCTCAAGAGTGGGTACTCTGTAAGGATAACTGTCATTTAGCTTTTCATACATAAACGAAATTTGCCTGTTTTCTTTTTTATTTCTCTTCTCCTCCTCTTGGGCCAGAACTTCTTCTGATGAGTGATGAAAGAAGGCCTGATACCTGCGTCCTAGGTATGTTATATCATATAGCATTGGTAAAACCGATTAAGCCTTTTAAAAAACGTAGGATTTTTAAAACCTATTCCTTCTTTGGAATGATAAAACCTAGTTTCTTTTGGTTAATTTAGATGGATAGTTTGTGCAGTTTGATCCCGTTTTAAGAATTTATCATCAAGGGTTTTGATCGTGAGTACAAACCTATTCTCTTTTTTTTTGATCATTTTAAACTTTTTCTCATAATCCAAGTTTTCCACGTTTAAAGTCTCTAACCGTTTTGTAAAAATAGATAGTTTTGAATTCAAGGAACTCTTTTTCTCAGATATTATATCAACACAATTCTTAAGTGAAGTGTTTCTATCCTCAGCCATTACTTTTTCTCGTAGAAAGGTTTTGACAAGACTATGTTCGTTTAACCAGTTCTTTTCAAACTTCAGATGTTTCTTTTAGTGATTGAGCCAATTGTTCCACTTTCACACACTTTTCTTTTTCAATGTTATATTTTGCTTATAACTCAAGCATTTGTGTGTGTCAGTTACATTCATTCTTTACAAATTTAGCATTTAAAGATTGATGAAAGTAAAGGGAATGTACCACATTTGCCTTGGAGCCAGTTGTGGAACATTCTGAGTCCCCAGATTTGGCCATCAGACAGACTGTAGATTCATCAATGTTCTCCCCCTCTACAGAATTGTCTGATTCGGTGTCAAAGGGAGTAGCATAGTCCGTGGACCCAATTCTTTTGGCCATATAACAATTCCAGCCCCTGTCTTCCTCATCATCAGACTCCTCGTCAACCCAGTAGTCTTCCTGGGCTACGAGTGCCATTGCATCAGCTCTCTTCTTCAAAACCACCCCTCTTCTTCAGAACTGCGATCTTTCGCTCATTGTAACCCAAGTCACGCTCGTACTGATTTTTGCATTCACGAGCGAAGTTATCGGGTTTCCCGCATTTGTCGCATCCACGGTCGTCAGAAGTTTTAGGTTCATCATTCCTTGGCCGTTCATGTTTGCGTTCCGACCTCTTGTCTGCTCGGCAGGAGTCCCGGCTGTCCTCACGTTGGTGAGTCTCCCACCTATCATCATCCCTACTATCGTCACGCCTTTCATAATGACGATCATCTTGATAGTCTCTTCTTTCATCTCTTCTCTCTCTCCGATCATCATACCTTCTCTCATCCCTATCATCTATTCTCCTGTCATCTCGTCTCCTATCATCTCTATCCTCTCTCCTTTCATATGGATACCTCCTTGGGCCTGTATCATAATGTAGCTGATTGTTTATCTTGTCCTGATAGAATCGCTTTTGTTGAAGGCGATCCGACAACAAGGCCATTTGTTCATGTATATTAGCCTCTTCAGCATCCAAGGGCTCAGGCATCTGAGGTAAGGCATATGGGTATTCAGAGGAGGAACCAGCTGGAGTGTAGTAGGGTGTAGGAGATGAGGTAGGTAGTGGTTTAGGGACAGGTGTCTTATTTGATAGTAATGCCAGGGAATCATTGGTTTTGAAAATTTGGTTCACATTCAGTTATAGAGAAGCCAATGTATTGGCCATCTGTTTGTGAAGATCAACATCGCCATGGTATTTCTTCAACTCTTTAAATAGAACACTTATGGACACCTGGTTAATTTCCAGGCCCCTCTTAGCTACCCGACATGCAATGCCCCATTCAAGAGCCAGAGAAGATAGGAATTGAATATTGATATCATCCCAATCCTTGACGATGTGCAACTTGTTCAATTCATTCAAGACAGTGCAGAATATGGTGAAGGTACCCTGTAGGGATTCTCCATCCTTGGCCCGGAACTCAAAGAATTTGGCCATAGCTTCCTCAATCTTGGCCCTGTCGTTCAGATAAGCCCTAAGCATCTGAATTTCAAGTTCATCCCACATCTCTTTTGCTGACATTTTGCTGTCAACACTTATAAATATATCAGTCGGAAGAGCCCGATACAGTAGATATTCTGCCCTGTGATCCGCTACCTGTCGTTTTCTCTCTTTGTCTTCTTGAGTACTCCATATTTCTTTGGTTGCGGGAATGGGAGGAACAGTAGTTGAAACTGCAGGAATGTCCGAGTAGAAAATAACTGGTCCTTCATTGATAGATTGGATCATTAGGTGACCCATTGGTTGCATGCTTACAAATTTCAGGAACCACTTTTTCCATTGCTCATACTCATCAGGGAAGAGAACAGGTGGTCTGTTCTCCGAGCCTAAGACTAGAGCCTCTCGAGACATGATGAATGGAATTAGTGAATGCTGTGAAGGAAAAGTTGATATTGGAAGTGGAAACTGAAAGACAACAGGATGGACCGAAGTTCGGGTGATGGTTTGAAGTTCGGATGAAGAGGAACCAAAGGTCGCTTGACACAAAGAACGTTTGAGGAGGGACCGAAGTTTGGTTGACTTAAAC
Source organism: Centrapalus pauciflorus (assembly GCA_020465985.1). NCBI lineage: Eukaryota > Viridiplantae > Streptophyta > Magnoliopsida > Asterales > Asteraceae > Centrapalus > Centrapalus pauciflorus. The sequence goes on from JAANYP010007125.1 coordinate 99,165, forward strand.
TTCGGGTGAAAGGACCCGAATTTCGGTTGACTGAAACTTCAGGTGGGGGGACTCGAAGTTTTGATGATGATCCGAAGATGAGATTGATCTAAACTTCGTATGACAAGAGTGATCTGAGGATTTTTTAAAACAAAAAAGGGGATCCGAAGTTCGATTGAAATTGAAGAACCGAACTTCGGGTCTTTGATGATCCAAAGTTCGGATGGAAGACCCGAAGGTCTGCTGGAACCGAAGTTGTATCACCCGAAGAAGGACCCGAAGTTGGGATCCGAGATTACACTTAGGTTATGTTTTTTTTCAATAAAAGAGTATCATATTAAGAACACAAACACAGATTTTTATGAAAAGTGAGTTTTAAAGCCTAAAAATGGTACCTAAGTGCTTGGTTTGATTTTAGAAACAAATTTTGTATAGAACAGGCAACCAAAAACACCTAAATCGAGCATTTTTAAGCAAAACAGTCTCAAAAAAAGATGAACATCGCATATTCTATTTTTTTCAAAATAACCACCTAAATCATGTAAAGATTGAACAATGATGCTCGAAATGCATACAATGAAGTTTATCGACGATCATAAAACAGTAAAACACGTGCAACCAGAAGATTAAAGGGATTTAGGAAGGAAACCATGGGTTTTATCGAGAAGAACAACATCAGACGATGAAATATGCCTCAGATCTGATTAAAATCCACTTCTATGGCTCTAATACCAATTGTTGTAGTGACCGCAGATGATTTTCATGCACTCACGATTATTTATATTGAAGAATGACTGAGAATGATAACAAAGAGAATGTTTTTCACTCAATATTCGTTCTTTACACAGTCGCCGCTTTTTCAAATAGAATATTCAGAGTTTCATTCAATTGTGCAAAAGGTTACAAAACCCTATGTCAACCATGCTTTTTATACCTAGGACTAGTTTGAGGGGTTTACGTAAAATACCCCTCAACTTTCTATCAAAAAAGAAAAAGTACATAAACATTTAAATACAATTACATTAAAATAAAATAGATACAAATTATTACAAGATAAACCTCTTGATTGAAACAAAATATATCTAACATCACCGTTGGATCATCGCGATTTTTTTGTTGTAGGTTTTTAACTCATTTATGTTCAGTCTGACCATTGGGATTCACATTTTGAAGATATTACAAATGGTTATTGCTAGTCGAATTGGGTTGTGGGGCCATATTTTTTTCATAGGTATATCTTTGTTAGTTTGTAAGATCGTGTTTTCGCTAGAGTTCGAGGTTGAATATGTTTGGATATTTGGTTGTTGTTAAGGTTTATTTCGTGGATACTTTTGCCATTGTTCATCGGTTTATTGCATTTGTTGTTTCGTTGATTACGACTAAGGGTTTTGCTTGCAGTCCTGTGTTGATTGGGTTAAGTTTCTTTGATTGTGGTTAAACTTGAGGTCACAATGGTTGCATTGGATCATTTGGTTATTAAGCAATTCAAACAATTCCATCCCTTGTCATCCATGTCAGTCCCTTCATCAGGTTTGTCTTCATCTACTAATTTAAATATTGCTTCATCCTTATGGATATTAGATTCTGGTTCATCTCATCATATTTTGTTTCTCTATCTCCTGTTTTGACTATGTCTATTATGTCTGCTAGTGGCACACCTATGCCATTGGAAGGTGTTGGTTCTGTTGTTGTAAGGTCACCTACCTACGGATCCAATCTTGACGCGACACTGTCCAACGAGTGCGGAATCCTCGTTAGCGGCTTAACAAATTGATCACACACACGAAACATGGAGACACACATGATGATAGACGTAAACACGAACGTCCCGACTCGTGATTCTCTCCAAGAACTCTCTTAAAACACTCTGCAAGTTCGTAATCGCCCGTATACTAAGTTCTGCAAAGATCTTTAATCAAAACTGATTAACTCTTAATTATAGGCTTTAACTTCGAACTTGGCATGGACAAGTTCGAGAAGGCCGAATCCCACGAACTTGTCCACCATTAAGTTCAAATCTAGGCCTTTGAACTTATTCTAGAACTTGTCTTTGAACTTGTTCTAGAACTTATGTTTGATCTTACCTTTGAACTTATGTTTGAGCTTAAGTAAAACATCAATTACAACCAAGTTCAAACATATATACAATCAATATCAAACACATATCAAACATATCTATTAATGTGCAATTACGAACACTTGGACTATTACAAAATATCTACTATACTTAGACTGCTATCGTCACACAGGATGCACTAACAGACTCCCCTTTGACGATAGCTTCTAATTATATATATATTTTGTCTACGTACTAGGTCTATTCAAACTACTACCTGCATATAATCCCTGCTCTATACAAACCCTTATAACCTTTTGGAACTTCCTGTCTTGAGATCTCCATCCTTCGTGAAAGAAAATCGGCTGATCATGAAGCTTTTTCAGGTCATCCTTGGATAGGTTAATTTTTAGTGCATCCTGTGTGACGATAGTAGTCTAAGTATAGATGATATTTTGAAATAGTCAATTTGTTCGTAATTGCATATCAATACGTGTTTGATACATGGTTGTAATTGATGTTTTACAATAAGTTCAAACATAAGTTCAAAAGATAAGTTCAAACATAAGTTCAAATATGTGTTCAAACATAAGTTCAAAGGTAAGTTCAATATCACTGGTTCGAACTTATGGAGGACAAGTTCGAAGGGCCTTGGGCCTGGTCGAACTTGTCCAGAGCAAGTTCGAATCAGGGGTTATAATTAAGGGTTAATTCGTTTTAATTAATAACTTTTGCAAAACTGAGCAGAGATTAAGGCAGAGGCGATCTCGAACTTGCAAGGCGATTTTGTGTTTGTTCTTGGAGAGAATCACGTGTCAGGGCGTTCTATTGTTTGTCTATCATCGTGTGTGTCTCCGTGTTTCGTGTGTGTGATGTTTCCGTCAAACCACTAACGAGGATTCCACACTCGTTGGACGGCGTCGCGTCAAGATAGGATCCATAGGTAGGCGACCTTACAAGTGGTATCAGAGCCATAGGGGTGTTCTTCGTGTTCATAAACAACATCCGTGGTTTCTTGGCGTTTTGGACGGAAAAAATCACATTTTTAGTTACTTTTTCGAGTTATACAAGCCAGATAACGGAGAAAAGTTTACATTGGTTCACCTTTTTGGTTAAAATCAGTATTTTTAGGGTTAAAGATATTGGTTTGAACTGAAAACTTGAAAAAAATCAAACTTTTGGCCGTTTTTCGAACTTGCGGCGCTCGAACATAGGAGCTATTAGGGTTTGTTAGAATTTGTCTGTAAATTCAAACTTGTCAGAAAATACGCTCCTCACGAATTTATTTTAGGGTTTTATTCGAATTTGGCTGAGATTCGAATTTGCTAGCATTCGAATTTGTCAGATCTTCGAACTTGGCAGGAACCTCGAACTTGTCAGAATTTCGAATTTGTTGGATTCGAACTTATAGAAATTCGAATTTAATTTCGAACGGATTTAATATTAATCAAATTCGAACTTACTTAAGTTCGAAAGGGTTGATTTAAATTAATTTCAAGTTAAATTAATTAAGTTCTAATTCAAAAAGTTTAGAAAGAATGACTAGTTTGCAAAAGTTTATCGAAATGGACCACGAGGTTGGTAAGGCAAATTCTCCACCAAAGCTGATGAGGTTGGAAGACTACTACTGGTGGAAGGATAGGTTTGCCGATTTCGCTCGTTTTAATGACATGCGAATGTGGATCTGTATCGACGAGGGATACATTCCACCCACTCAGCAGTTTGAGGGTCGTCAGAGAGTCCTGACATATCAGAAGATGAAGGATGATGACAAGAAACTATATGAGGCTGAGAATAGAGCGTTTTCCATATTCGCATGGAACTACCTCAGGAGATTCTACACACATTTAGGAATCATCGTATAGCTAAAGAGTTGTGAAATGCACTCGAGAAACGGTGTGAGGGAAATCCGAGGGTTAGAAAAGTTAGGACCGAGATGCTTAAGCAGCAATTCACAATTTTCAAGGCATTGAAAAACGAAAAGCTGGATGAGACAATCACAAGGTTCTATCACTTATTGACAGAGTTGGATAATCACGATGTCGAGTATCGTGAACTTGAGAAGATTGAGAAACTTCTTGATGCTTTACCAGCAAAATGGGAGATGTACGTAGCGCTCATAAAGCATGATGAAGAAAAATTCGAAACTCTTACTCTCGAAGGAGTCATTGGAACACTGAGGGCTTACAACTTTCAGTTACTCAAGAAGGAAATGGAATATGATCAGGTCCAAGATAAAGACATGTATTTTGGAAAATCAAAACCTTCGGTCGCGAGTGAACTCAAAACAACTACAACATTCTTTACGGGCAAAGCATCTATTCCAGTGGACGTCGAAGAAACAAGTAATCGGGGTTTCTTAGGGTATTCTATACCGGAAGATAGACTGACTCAATCAGCATCTACTTCTCAACAGTACACAAAGATGCCTATGAGTGCGCAATCAGCCGAAACTCATCTGAATCTTTTGGCCTCGTTTGTTGCAGCATATGGAAATTGTGTACAAGAAAAAATCAACAATCCTGCGTTACGGGAAGAGGACTATGATCAGGTGGATCCTGATGATCTGGAAGAAATGGATCTTCAATGGCAACTGGCCATGGTGACTCAGAGGGTCAAGAGATTCATAAAACGAACAGGCAGAAATCTGAACGTTAACAACAATAAGATTGAGTTCGACAAATCCAAGTTTAAATGTTATAACTGCCAGGGATTAGGACACTTTGCTCGAGAGTGTCAAAGACCCAAAGTTGAAAACTATCAGAATCAATTTCAGTGGAGATATCAGCCTGGTAGTTCGGGTAATCAAGCGAACATCGCTGGTCTGTTAACCAACGTATCATCGGACAGACAGCTTGATGGATTGTTTGATTGGAGTTCACATCCAGAGACTAATGCTAGAGCCTTCATGGCTGAAGTGACAGAGACTGCGGATGTAGGAGCAGAGGAAGTAACAGAGGATAGAAAACAGAATGATACAAGTTCTGTGTTGGTGGAGAAGTCAGACAATCAGACCGTTCTAGAGTTTACCGTGCAGATGGCTAACGTGTAATCTGATCATATAAAGGTAATTCTGAACTTTTCTACATTCCGTGATTTATGTGTTTTATGTGCTACTTCTAATGATATATTGAATTTAGTGCTAGAAACACATAGTAATTTAACTGCTCCAATTGAATCCTTAAAATCAGATAATGCTAGCCTCATAGATATAAAAGAAGATCTTAGGAATAAGCTGAAAGCAGATGCTCAAGATGTAATAGTTCTAAAAGACAAACTAAGTGAGCAGTGTGTCTGATAGAGCTTATGTATGAGCATGTTGAGGCTTTAACCAAAGAACTTACTATTAAAGAGGTAAAGCTAGCTGAAGCAAAGGTTAAGGTTGCAGAGGTAAATAGTAAGTTAGAAAAGTTTAGGAACTCTTCACTGAATGTAGGGAAAATCTTAGATGCACAGCGTCAATCTAAGAAACCAGTAGGTTTAGGTTATAAAGAGAGTCCTCCACCTTTTAACGATAACTATGTGCCTCAGCCTCAGGATAAAACTAATAAACTAGTTGAGTCAGAGGTAGCAGCTGAAACTGTATCTGAATCTGATAAGGATTAAGCAACTAAGGTGACTAATAATAATGCCACGCTTAAGAAAGTTAAGTTTGTGCAGTCTTTTATTGATAAAATTCTAGGAAAAGCTAGACCTGACTTTAATAATCAGAAAGAAGACATAGTCACGGTAGTTGAGAAGAAAGAAAGTGACTGTAGTGAGACACCAAAGTCAAAGGGCACTCATAAGAAGTCAATTGATAAAATGTCTTGCTTTAGATGTCATGAAAGGGGACATGTTGCGTCTAGCTGTCCATATAAGAAGGTAGAATCTACACCTAGTGTTGGAAAGCATGAATAACATAAACCCTCACCAAGTGTAGCTAGCACAAATGATTCTCAAAACACTGAGAAGATAATGAATGCCACACCAAAGACTGCTGTTAGGCAAGTACCTGTGTCGGTTAGACCGAATGACGTGGTTAGGACTATGTCACCGAATAGAGTCCCTACTCAATCTAGGTCAGCACCTCAACAAGTCTATAGGAGTACAACACCTAGAAGAGCTTACACTCCGGTTAGGTCTCACACTCCTCAAAGACATCAAACACCAGGTAGAGCCCAGGGATACCAATCTGAAATGCCATATAATAGAAATTTTTCAAGGGCTCAACAGCAAATGCCTACCCAAAGGCAAAGAGTGAATTTAAATGACTCTGCACCTCAACAGGTTCTCAATCAAACACCCAAGTCACCTGAAAGGAGAGATGGGTTTTTGAAGGAGTTCACGTATGTGGATGAGAATGGTATTATCAAGTCAGTCATGTCTTGGTGTAACAACCTGAACTTTAATTAACATCAATCCGCAACAATAAACATGATTTGCAATAATTAACAAGTTTAGAGTTAACTAATATGTTAAATGTAATTTAATTACATTTATTAACCATGTATTTTTATAAAAGTTAAAAAAAAAAAAAAAATTATTACAATCAAGTTATGAGTTTTAATTATAAAGTTTGATGATAAAATAAAAGAAATGAAAACTAAACAACTTTTGGGGCTAAATTGTGATTCTAGCAAACTTCAATAAATAAAAACCCCAAAACTGTGGTTTGCTCTCATTCATCTAAAATCAGAGAAAGTCTACAGACTCTCTCTCTAAACCTCTCAAACTCAAAACCCACGGTTTTCTACTTCATCATCAAGATTTCAAATTCTTGACAACAAGAACTCAAGATTAAAGTTGAGAAAATTAACAAGAAGGCTTCAAGTGTCAATCAACTACAAATAGTCAAGGTAATAATTATCTTAAAAGTCTTTATTTGATCCAAAATGAAGCCTACGGTTCTGGGAATTTCATGAACCCAAAATCGATTTCCAAATCATGAAATTGAGATAAGTTTAGTGTTATAAATCAGAAAAATGAACTCATGCATGTAATAATTATGTATTTAATTGATGTTCAATTGCATTTTTTGAAGCCTAAGTATCAACATTTATATAAAGTCAGAAACTTAATTATTTGGTTCTGCATATGTGTTTCGCTTCTGTTTTATGTTCGAGAATAAGAGGCCTAGAAGGCCATTGGCCTTCGGCCATGTCATGATTAGATGTAGAAATGGCCTTTAATCCTTCAAATGGCTGCTTGAAATGTTGAAAATCAGAAGGAAAAACAGAATGAAATAGGTGATGTGCAAGTGGTGTTATGTGCGTGTGTTTGTATTTAATACCGAAACCCATCAAATACCCAAAATCAAAACAGTATGTGTCCAGCAACCTTTGTGTTCTTTTGTTGCAAAACTAGGATTTATTAAGCAAGCAATCAATAGCAGAACATCACCCTTCTTAATCCCCTAATACCGAAACTCAGCAAGAATAATTTCCTTTTTGATGTATGTAAGTTGTGTGTATATATATATGCATGCAAGTGTGTGATATGTGTGTCGATGTGCAGCTAGTGTCCAAGCATTTTACTTTAATTCTTTGTCATTTATATAGTTTAAGGATGTGTGTGCAGTGTGGTGTAAAAGCAGAAAGTCCACAGCCTCAAATACATATAATTACATACATATATTGTGTGTGTGTGTGTCGATTTCATTATACAAAAACAGAGAGCAAGGACAGCAAGTAGCAGCAATAGAAAGCAAATTTAAACATAAATATGTATTTTAGAGTATGTGTGTGCAATGTATGTGTATGTGCAGTTTACAAGCAACCCTTTCTTGCATGAAATGGGTATGTGTGTGAATTGTCAGTGAAAAAGGCACATAAGTCCAGCTACTTCTTTTCTTTATTTTTCTGCAACCCTTTTCTTATTTTAAAGATAGTGAGTGTGTGTAGTATATGTTTTGTGGGCAGTCAAAAACAAAACAAAACAACACCCTTTTTCCGTTTTGTGTGTGTGCGATGGGCTGTCAAAACAAAATGCAAGGACATCCATTTCTTTTACTTTCTTTGCATAAGTCCAGTAGGTGTGTGTGTGTGTCGAAATATAGACAGAAAAACAGGGCCAGCAACCATATCCATTTCCTTTCTTTTCTTCTTTAAGTATGAGTGCTGTCAAAATAAATCAGTTCAATACCCTTTCACTTTTGTTGCATAATAAATTTAAGTGAGTGAGTGCTGTGCATTTATGTGCAGCGTGTATATATTATACATAGATATGTGGTGTATGTGAAATATATATATAAATACATGTGCAGAATTTGTGACAGAAACAAATATAAATACATTCACCTTAACACTTTATTTTAAGTTATCATGTAGCACTTGTGTGTGGGTTTTTATGTTAAAACAGAAAGTGTATAACGAGTATCATGTTTAAATGTGTGCTTAATTACGATATATGCTCATGTATTGAACACAAAATTGTGTACCTAGCTTAATATAACAAAGGATGCCAACAGCCTTTTATATGCCATACATATATTATGTACTTATATACATATTAAAGGTGTCAGTGTAATTAAGTGTGTGTCTCAAATTATAAACGCATATTATCAAGGAAGTAAAATATAAACCATAGTATTTAATTGGTCATGAAGCATTCTTTTGTGTGACTTATGAACATTTCATTAAGTATATGCTAAACGGTCATATAGTTCATTGTCATGAGAATTAAAGGAAAGCATAGAGTGAGATTTTAATAACAAAAAAAATGCATATAAGATCATAAAGTCATCCAAATAATGTCAAGGCTACGTCATAAGCCTAATTATAAATACAACAAAGTCTGCGATGATGTTATAAGTCAATAAATGAATAAGTCCATACATAAGCTACACAAAGTCTAAGAATTCAATAGAAATACATAATTAAGTTGTGTAAAGTCAATAAGCTTATGTCAATTGATTTTCATACAATTAACAGGTTCAGCTAAATCTGAACTATGTAATAAAGTCAATGTCCGTAAAGTCAAGCCAGAAAAGTCAAGCTAAAGTTATTAAAGCTAAGTCCAGTCAATAAAGGCAAGCCAAAGTCAGAGAAGCAAGTCAAGAGCCAAAGTCAGTAAAGTCAAAGCTAAGTCTCTAAAGATAAAGTCAAATCCTGAGATAACTCAGGTGGTGGATATACTCCGCTTGCGAAAGTCAAAGTCAACAGCCATGCCATAAAAACCATTAACTGTGAGTTATAGATATAACTGTATACATGCTTGTCTTCATGTGAGACATATTGTTGTTCTAGCTTTATTTGAAATCTATATGCTCAGCTAGAATGTGACCTGTGCACACCTTGGTACGGTGATGCCCTGTGGATCATGATAGCTTTTAATATGTCATCATGCACACTTGTCTTTACAATCTGAATTAGTCTTTGATATATTATTGTTGCTATCTTGATTCATTACTTGAATATTTTCAGTCATTTGCCTTGATATCAATGCTTTCATATGCTTCCGCATAATTCAAGTCTGAGAAAGTCTGTGTCAGTCTATGATTAAGTCTACTCCGATGTTTGCCCACGTTGTCTTACTGGTAGCTAGCCCAGTATGTGGTTGGCCCCCACTATTAAAAGCGTGTGCGTGGGATTAAACATCATCCGATCTTAAGTCCTATGTCTCACAATGTCTGGCTGATAGCGGCAGTCATGTCAAAATCGCGCTTAAAGTCAAAGTCAGAGATTAAAGTCAAAAGTCAAAGTCAAGTCTCCGCTTAAAATTGTCATGGCATGTTAACTGTTAAATCTATAATCTCACTAAGCCCCGCTTACAGTTGTTGTTGAATCTTTTTACAGGTTTAATCAAAGGAAAAGGTCCAGCTGACCCAAGTCTTTAGGATCTGCTCGCTCGAATTTGAAGTCACTAGACCACTACTTCAACTAAAATTGGTATCGAATGAATTGATTATGGTGGTGGTTTGGGTAGAAGCACTGACATGCATTGTGGTTATGTACTAGATTAGTGTCCTTGTGCCCTTTATAGTTTACTTTTAAACTTATTGTAAAATAATCCTAATTTCTGTAATGACTTAATTCCGCATTTTATTAATTCTATCTTAGTTGTGATTGATGCTGTGTTGCTCCTTGGGACCTAGTCATTCAGGACTGCCCCGTAAGGGACGGTTTTGACAGGATGGTATCAGAGCAAATAGTTTGAGTGAATCAAGTGTTACGAAAGTAATACTTGGTCTCAAACTTAGGCAATACATAAAGTGTCAATCATGCTAGGTGGCTTGAACTGAGATAGGACGTACAGACTGTTAGGATGGGAAAAAAAAAAAAAGAGTACTTAGTCACTAAGTCTATTAAACTAAAAGTCACTTGAATTTATTTTTCAGTAAGGATGTCTGGACAAGGAGGAATTCCTGATAATGTCACGCCTCAGCAACTGTTTGAGATGATACAACAACTGTTAGCACAACAAAATGAACAACAAGTCAAACTAATCCAAGAACAGTTTCAGGCTCGTGATGAGGCTGAAGCAAAGCGTAAGGCTGATAAAAAGAACAAAAGAAAGGATAAGCAAATCCATAATGATAAGTCTGATTCTGATAACTCCAATGAAAATGCCCACACTGAAAAACCAAAAGGTTGCCGATTCAAAGACTTTAAGTCTAGTGGTGCCTTGACATTTGAGGGTACTGTAGACCCTATCCAGGCATTGGACTGGATTTGTCACACAGAAGAGATTTTTAGTATCTCTGAGTGTTTAGATTCACAAAGGGTCAAGTTTGCTACTGCCTTATTTGTCGGAGCTGCCCGCGCATGGTGGAAGACACAGAGGAGTATCTACGGAGAGGACGTCATCCAAACACTTGAATGGGAGCAATTCCTCGACATGTTCAACGCTAAGTATTGTCCCGCGGATCAGCAAGATAGAATGGAAGTTCAATTGATGCAACTGACTCAAGGCGACAAGACGGTCGATGAATACGAGCACGAGTTCTCGCGATTGTGTGGCTATTCATCTTATCAAGTAGCCACAGAAGAAAGAAAAATGAATCGTTTTCGTAGAGGACTGAACCCAAAGTATCGTCAGCCGATGAGTGGTATCAAATACAAGACGTACTTGGAGATGGTGGAAGCAGCCAGACAAATTGAAAGTGAATATCGAGAGTGTGGTGAATAACTAAGCGCAACTCAAATCAGTCCTACATGTCCTTCTCCACCAAAGAAGCAACGATTCAGTAGATTCTTCAAGACAGGAAAGACTCAGTCTCAACAAACTCATCAGTATAGCTCTCCTCAGAAGGCCAAGTCTTATGCGATTCAATCAGAACAACGAGTGTGCAAAAGGTGTTGGAAATCACATATTGGGTTATGTAATCCAATGGATGTGATATGTTATGTTTGCAGCAAAATAGGTCATAGCAGCGAGGAATGCCCAACGAAGGGTCTTGGTTGTTCCACGTGTGGAAAACCGGGACACTTTAATTATCAATGTCCAATGAGAAGCAACAGTCAATCCGTGTCATATGCCGGAGGTTCAACAATGAAGAGCACTGCTGCAACACCGTCAGCTAAAGCCCGTGCTTATCATATCGCAGCCGAGGAAACAGAGGACATGCCAAATGCAGCCATGAGTACGTTTGCTAATTGAATACCTATCATGCATCATTTGGTTTTACTACAAACTGTTCAATTATCTCTACAACACTTTCATATCGATTACCCAAGTCACTTGCCTAGCATTCTGCTACCCTTGATATTGAAACAGCCACAAATAAACATGATTTGCTCGCTAATAATGATGTCTTCAATCTTGACTTCATTCCGATTCCATAGATACATTTTTAAAAATAGGATCGTTAAGGAGATCAGAAGAAAGATTTCTATTCTTGATTTAAAGTTCTCCTTTAATCATAAGTTTTTACCTATAAGCTATATAGGTATCAGTGTTTGAATCATGTATGATTCAAAAAGCTTTAAGGAAACCCAATGTCAAAGTCGATTGAAATCAAGGAAGTCTGAGGCACAAAGCTAAAGTCAAACAAGAAATAAAGAGAAATACTATAAAAAAAATTAATTAAGCGATTGGTCTTGAATGACCAATGAAAGTCAATGAAAAGTCTATACACAAGTATATATGGAATTCTTATTCCATTGGTTGTCTATAAAAGTCTTGATTGAAGCAAATAATGTAATCCTGAACTCAGGGATTACAAAAGAAAAGTCATCTCAAGTCTTGATACTAGTCAGCGCAAATCAAAAGTCTACTATGCGATTGATGATAATAATTTATCATCAATAAATGAAATTGATCTATAATACCAATGTGAGATTCCAAAAGCACGACAATTAGTTCAATATCAAAAGAAAAGAGATATAAGTTCTCTTAATAATTAATATGATAATATTGAGAAACTTACTGGTTATAAAAGCCAAAGAAGCATAAATCATGAAATACAGATGGTGCTCAATAAACACCAGCATGTTTATGTCAGATTATGGGAATACATAGATACTTTGTAATTTCCTCAGTTACATTTATCTGAACATAGACAACTTCGGGGACGAAGTTATGCGTGGTGGAGCCCATTCTGTAACAACCTGAACTTTAATTAACATCAATCCGCAACAATAAACATGATTTGCAATAATTAACATGTTTAGAGTTAACTAATATGTTAAATGTAATTTAATTACATTTATTAACCATGTATTTTTATAAAAGTTAAAAAAAAGAAAAAAAAAATTATTACAATCAAGTTATGAGTTTTAATTATAAAGTTTGATGATAAAATAAAAGAAATGAAAACTAAACAACTTTTGGGGCTAAATTGTGATTCTAGCAAACTTCAATAAATAAAAACCCCAAAATTGTGGTTTGCTCTCATTCATCTAAAATCAGAGAAAGTTTACAGACTCTCTCTCTAAACCTCTCAAACTCAAAACCCACGGTTTTCTACTTCATCATCAAGATTTCAAATTCTTGACAACAAGAACTCAAGATTAAAGTTGAGAAAATTAACAAGAAGGCTTCAAGTGTCAATCAACTACAAATAGTCAAGGTAATAATTATCTTAAAAGTCTTTATTTGATCCAAAATGAAGCCTACGGTTCTGGGAATTTCATGAACCCAAAATCGATTTCCAAATCATGAAATTGAGATAAGTTTAGTGTTATAAATCAGAAAAATGAACTCATGCATGTAATAATTATGTATTTAATTGATGTTCAATTGCATTTTTTGAAGCCTAAGTATCAAGATTTATATAAAGTCAGAAACTTAATTATTTGGTTCTGCATATGTGTTTCGCTTCTGTTTTATGTTCGAGAATAAGAGGCCTAGAAGGCCATTGGCCTTCGGCCATGTCATGATTAGATGTAGAAATGGCCTTTAATCCTTCAAATGGCTGCTTGAAATGTCGAAAATCAGAAGGAAAAACAGAATGAAATAGGTGATGTGCAAGTGGTGTTATGTGCGTGTGTTTGTATTTAATACCGAAACCCATCAAATACCCAAAATCAAAACAATATGTGTCCAGCAACCTTTGTGTTCTTTTGTTGCAAAACTAGGATGTATTAAGCAAGCAATCAATAGCAGAACATCACCCTTCTTAATCCCCTAATACCGAAACTCAGCAAGAATAATTTCCTTTTTGATGTATGTAAGTTGTGTGTATATATATATGCATGCAAGTGTGTGATATGTGTGTCGATGTGCAGCTAGTGTCCAAGCATTTTACTTTAATTCTTTGTCATTTATATAGTTTAAGGATGTGTGTGCAGTGTGGTGTAAAAGCAGAAAGTCCACAGCCTCAAATACATATAATTACATACATATATTGTGTGTGTGTGTGTCGATTTTATTATACAAAAACAGAGAGCAAGGACAGCAAGTAGCAGCAATAGAAAGCAAATTTAAACATAAATATGTATTTTAGAGTATGTGTGTGCAATGTATGTGTATGTGCAGTTTACAAGCAACCCTTTCTTACATGAAATGGGTATGTGTGTGAATTGTGAGTGAAAAAGGCACATAAGTCCAGCTACTTCTTTTCTTTATTTTTCTGCAACCCTTTTCTTATTTTAAAGATAGTGAGTGTGTGTAGTATATGTTTTGTGGGCAGTCAAAAACAAAACAAAACAACACCCTTTTTCCGTTTTGTGTGTGTGCGATGGGCTGTCAAAACAAAATGCAAGGACATCCATTTCTTTTACTTTCTTTGCATAAGTCCAGTAGGTGTGTGTGTGTGTCGAAATATAGACAGAAAAACAGGGCCAGCAACCATATCCATTTCCTTTCTTTTCTTCTTTAAGTATGAGTGCTGTCAAAATAAATCAGTTCAATACCCTTTCACTTTTGTTGCATAATAAATTTAAGTGAGTGAGTGTTGTGCATTTATGTGCAGCGTGTATATATTATATACAGATATGTGGTGTATGTGAAATATATATATAAATACATGTGCAGAATTTGTGACAGAAACAAATATAAATACATTCACCTTAACACTTTATTTTAAGTTATCATGTAGCACTTGTGTGTGGGTTTTTATGTTAAAACAGAAAGTGTATAACGAGTATCATGTTTAAATGTGTGTTTAATTACGATATATGCTCATGTATTGAACACAAAATTGTGTACCTAGCTTAATATAACAAAGGATGCCAACAGCCTTTTATATGCCATACATATATTATGTACTTATATACATACTAAAGGTGTCAGTGTAATTAAGTGTGTGTCTCAAATTATAAACGCATATTATCAAGGAAGTAAAATATAAACCATAGTATTTAATTGGTCATGAAGCATACTTTTGTGTGACTTATGAACATTTCATTAAGTGTATGTTAAACGGTCATATAGTTCATTGTCATGAGAATTAAAGGAAAGCATAGAGTGAGATTTTAATAACAAAAAAAATGCATATAAGATCATAAAGTCATCCAAATAATGTCAAGGCTACGTCATAAGCCTAATTATACATACAACAAAGTCTGCGATGATGTTATAAGTCAATAAATGAATAAGTCCATACATAAGCTACACAAAGTCTAAGAATTCAATAGAAATACATAATTAAGTTGTGTAAAGTCAATAAGCTTATGTCAATTGATTTTCATACAATTAACAGGTTCAGCTAAATCTGAACTATGTAATAAAGTCAATGTCCGTAAAGTCAAGCCAGAAAAGTCAAGCTAAAGTTATTAAAGCTAAGTCCAGTCAATAAAGGCAAGCCAAAGTCAGAGAAGCAAGTCAAGAGCCAAAGTCAGTAAAGTCAAAGATAAGTCTCTAAAGATAAAGTCAAATCCTGAGATAACTCAGGTGGTGGATATACTCCGCTTGCGAAAGTCAAAGTCAACAGCCATGCCATAAAAACCAGTAACTGTGAGTTATAGATATAACTGTATACATGCTTGTCTTCATGTGAGACATATTGTTGTTCTAGCTTTATTTGAAATCTATATGCTCAGCTAGAATGTGACCTGTGCACACCTTGGTACGGTGATGCCCTGTGGATCATGATAGCTTTTAATATGTCATCATGCGCACTTGTCTTTACAATCTGAATTAGTCTTTGATATATTATTGTTGCTATCTTGATTCATTACTTGAATATTTTCAGTCATTTGCCTTGATATCAATGCTTTCATATGCTTCCGCATAATTCAAGTCTGAGAAAGTCTGTGTCAGTCTATGATTAAGTCTACTCCGATGTTCGCCCACGTTGTCTTACTGGTAGCTAGCCCAGTATGTGGTTGGCCCCCACTATTAAAAGCGTGTGCGTGGGATTAAACATCATCCGATCTTAAGTCCTATGTCTCACAATGTCTGGCTGATAGTGGCAGTCATGTCAAAATCGCGCTTAAAGTCAAAGTCAGAGATTAAAGTCAAAAGTCAAGTCAAGTCTCCGCTTAAAATTGTCATGGCATGTTAACTGTTAAATCTATAATCTCACTAAGCCCCGCTTACAGTTGTTGTTGAATCTTTTTACAGGTTTAATCAAAGGAAAAGGTCCAGCTGACCCAAGTCTTTAGGATCTGCTCGCTCGAATTTGAAGTCACTAGACCACTACTTCAACTAAAATTGGTATCGAATGAATTGATTATGGTGGTGGTTTGGGTAGAAGCACTGACATGCATTGTGGTTATGTACTAGATTAGTGTCCTTGTGCCCTTTATAGTTTACTTTTAAACTTATTGTAAAATAATCCTAATTTCTGTAATGACTTAATTCCGCATTTTATTAATTCTATCTTAGTTGTGATTGATGCTGTATTGCTCCTTGGGACCTAGTCATTCAGGACTGCCCCGTAAGGGACGGTTTTGACACTTGGGTTCCTCGTGATAACTAACTTGTTTTCTTTCATGTGCAGGAGCTAACTACAGGTATAAACAACAAGTGGTTCGTTGACAGTGGTTGCTCAAGGCACATGACTGGGGAAAGGAGTCTGCTCACAGACTTCAAGGGAGGGAATAAAGGAGGAAATATCACTGGAACAGGAGTGATTACTAATGGGACTATCACACTTGATCAAGTGTATCACGTTGATAGACTTGCTCACAATCCCATTAGTGTCTCTCAGATCTGTGATAAGAAGAATTCAGTTTTGTTTACTGATACTGAAGCGATAGTGCTGAAGCCGGGATTCAAAATTCCTGAAGAGTGGATTATGATGAGAGCCCCTAGGAAGAACGATTTGTACATGCTGGACATGAACATCTCTGATTCGTCGATGGGAACAATTTGTATGTTGTCTAAAGCTTCAGAGACCGAATCCGACTTATGGCACAGATGCATGGCACACTTGCACCTGAGGAAAATGAACTACATCACTAAACATGGACTGGTGCAAGGTGTCCCGATGAGGAGTTTTCAGTTTGAAGACAAGTGTGTACCGTGCAAGAAAGGCAAACAACACAAGAGGTCACATAAGTCTAAGACTCAGAACTCAATAGTTTCCACTTTCGATTTGTTGCATATGGACCTATTCGGACCTATCAACAAAAGGAGTATAGGTGGTAGTTGGTACTGTTTAGTTATCACTGATGATTACTCACGATTTTCATGGGTTTTCTTTTTAGGTACGAAGGACGAAACAGCTTCAAAGTTGATTGAGTTCTTAGACCAAGTCGAAAACTCCTATGGGACGAGGCTAAAATGTATCAGGAGTGATAATGAAACAGAGTTTAAAAACACAGAAATTGGTGTATATTGCCTATCTAAAGGCATAGTGCATCAATTTAGTGCACCATATGAGCCACAACAAAATGGGTGGTAGAACGGAAGAACATGACTTTAATTGAGGTAGCAAGGACCATGCTCTCGGATTCAAAGCTTCCCACCATGTTTTGGGGGGATGTCACACCCCGTTACCCCGGTTGGCAAAGAAGCGTGATATCGCGGAAGCGTAACCATAATCATAACAAACGACCACTATATGGACGTTTTCAAAAATACATCGATATAGCTTTGAAATATTGAAATGTTTTACATAGACTGAAATGATAAAGAGTAGTTCGCAAGATACAGAGATTTAAATACATAATTAAATTATCCATAATAATCTAAATAAATCTCCGATTGTTTGAAAATAAATGCGAATCCTTAAGTGCGGAAGCTTGAAAATACTTCCGATGCGATGAACTTGTCTTAATTTCCTGAAAATACACGCTAAAATACGTCAACAAAATTGTTGGTGAGCTCATAGGTTTACCCGTAAATCTAACTTGTATGGACAACAACAATTGAGTTTGAATTTTATAAAATGATAAATTCCATGTTATGTATTACATATAAACCATCATGCAACCGAAGCTTAATTAAATGAGTTTGCCCTGTGCAGTATTCCCATACGTAATACCGTGTGTTGAATATATATGCACCCGCTGTTAGCCGAGTCTAAGTAACCCGAATGGGGGACATGACTCCCGATAGATCTATCCACAATATATTCGCGCTTACAAATAAATGCAATTAACGGTTCATGATATAAGGGCGGATGGAACCACATGTGTAATACATAATAGAAATGAAGTTGTTTTCGTGTCCATATAAAAACGAAGCATGTATTTCAACCTCAAAACATAACATTGTGAAAATAGGGGCTACGAGAACTCACCGTGAGTGTGATGGCAAAAACGAGCGTAAAATGCTATTTAGCGTAAGTTGATGGATGATGCACCGGGTGAATTTAATCGAGTCCTAAATGATAATAGGGACTTAATATCTCTAATATATAATAATATATGTATTTATAGATTTTTATGTCTTAAATCACCCAACATTACATGTTTATAAATAAAACCCGCTTAAAACGTCAAGTTTATATATATATTTAATTTTCCAGCTTTTTCGGAGGTTTTTCGGCCTACTTTGAGGATGTTTTTGACCAAGCTCCAAAATGTTTTAGGCTTTGGTTTTCTAGGACATTAAACTACTATATACAAAGGATTTTTAGAATCAAGAACGGCCATTTTTCGAGATGTTTAGGTTAGGGAAAAAGCTTGTTGAAAACCCTATGTTGGCCATTTTTGAGCTGTCAAACTTTCGGTTTCCCAAATAATATCTGGAGGTCTTAAACTCCAAAATAAATGATGAAAACTTCCAGATCTATATTTAAGACATAGATCTAACTTTTGAGATAAGAATCAACTCATTTCGTTAAGTTATGAATTAGTTATGATTTTTCAAAGTCGATATAAATTTTCTGCCGAAAATCCGCAGTTTATAAACTTGAAATAACTTATGATTCTTGTTGTTTATTCAAAGACTACTTGTATACAAGTTATAAAACACATATATATATTAATTGTTTTCATAATATTAACACTTTTATGATGTGTTTATATATTCATAAACACATTTAAAGAAACAACTTAAAAACAAAAACCAGAAACTTATAAACTTGAGTTTTTATGAAACTTGTTGTTGTTGGTGATTATATATATTATGCAAGACTTATATAAACATAAATGTATGATGAAATAAGTTAGTGTTTACTTACTTTGATGTATTTGGAGTATGAAATTGAGAAGAAGTTGGAACTCTTGCAAGATTTGGACCAAGAACACTTGAATTTCACCAACAACACTTGAATGAAAATATTTGTAGTGGGTGTGTGTGTGGGATCCGGTTTTTAGAGAGAAAAAGGAAGAGTTTTGGTGTGAAAATAATGAAAGGGAAGTTATCTATTTATAGGCAAAGTCTTGGTCTTTCAAATGGAGGTTGAGTGGAGTGTTGGATGAGATGAAAGAAGATGATGAAAAGGATTTGATTTTGATGGGTTATGGAAGTGTGTATTATAAAAATGAAGTCCAAACCTAGTTGTAACATCCCAATTTTCAATTATGTGTAATTTACAATTATTAAGACTCAATTATTTGTATTAATGAAATGTTATGTCAATTTAAGTTATTTTGATCATTATATCAGTTAAAGTAGAAAATACGAAGTTGAAGGGTACAATATGCAATTGAGCCAAAATAGAGATAAAAAGGGAGAACCCTTTTATTTTTCACACTTCACTCTCTCACTACACTCTCTCTCTAAAACCGGTTTCTCTCTCTACTCTCTCTTCCTCTCGGCTCTAATTCAAGAAAACTCAAGAATCAACAAATTGAAGCTGCAAAAGTTGGAATCAAGTGGCATTTAGGGAACTATAACAACTACAAGAATCAAATTAAGGTAAACATCATTCAATAATTCGGATTTTTGATATTTTGGTTCGGTTTTTATAGGAACCGATTTCTAAGATTTAAGTAGCAAATGTTATTGCATGTTGGAATTTATGGTTGCAATGTTCAAATCGAGTGTTAAAGATGTTGTGTACAAAATTTCAGGTTCTAAATCCACTCCTAAGTATGAAATCTGTAATTGTGTGTGTTTTAGTGTGTGTGTTCATCGAGACACATAGAAAATGGACACAAATGGGTTGTTTTGGTGTACAAATATGATGATATAAGTTAAATGATAGCATATAAGTTCACATTTACAGTAATAGACTCAAAAACATGCAAAAATGGTCAAAAACATAATTCTGGAAAATATTAGAAAATTTTCTAAGTATGAACTCGGATGATGATCCATCCGAATTCGGATCACCTATTTCGGACCAACATAATTTCGGATCCACAGTGAATTCGGACACTAGCATATTTCGGATCCCATACCCATTTCGGACCTAGTCAATTTCGGATCAAGACCAAATCCGGATCACCCATTTCGGATCCACTAAATTCGGACCACACTTAATCTCGGACACATAGTAATTTCGGACCAAATACAATCCGGACCCTAACCTAATTCGGACCTAGAGTGATTTCGGATCACACTCACTTCGGACCCCCCCCCCTTTTCGGATCAAACCCAATTCGGACCAAGGACCAATTTCGGACCATCCGAATTCGGATGTGGTCCGAAATCAGGACTCAATTACACTTAATTTTCAGAATACAATATTTAAGCAATTACTGACACATGTTTACTATTACACTTACATTACAGATCATTGTGGTGTTATCAAAACACACATTGATTCAGGATCAAGTCACAATACCAATCACTGTGAGTTGCAGATTATCATTCGAACATTTATTGTTTTTACATTCGTGTTTATACATTCAATGGCATGTTCACATTGTTCATATACATCATTTGGCACTCAAGATTACTTTGTTGTTATGATGCACACTCGTACTTGACATGTAACACACATGTAGCCAGCGTTCAATTGAAAGTGCATCTATTTACATCATGCTTGCACTGCATGATCATTACTTCACAATCTGATGCGACCTGGACTGGGGCTGACAGCAGGCCACTGTCGGGGACTGATCATCCCACTCGTATCCCATCAGGTTCGGCACATCCCCGATCAGCATATTGAACTGCCACCCCATGCTAGCACTGCATGGTTTACTTACACATTGAGGCTTTCACTGCCGTTTTCACATACATGGGGCTTACACTGCCCATGGTTAAGCATTGCATGTAAAGAAATATTTGTTGTTTGCATAATCTGTTTTCTCACTAAGCATTTAGCTTACTGTTGACTCACATTGTTTTCAGGCAAAGGCAAGAGTGTTGTGGGACCTTCATCTTAAGCAATCCATTTCTTATCTCGGTGACCATAGAAGCTAATTGGTATATGGACAATGTAGCTTTGGGGCTGGGATTTGTTACTATTAAAACATTATTGATGATGTAATAGCTAGATTTAATCACTGTAGTCATGTACTTTACTTTGCTTTAGTGTGGATTTGCTTAATTCTAATTTAAGTATTCAATTTCAATTATCATGATTATTCATTGGGTTGTTTGTCGATCCTGGAGATTACAATTATATCATTAATTAACAAGGACGTCACAGGTTTGGTATCAGAGCATTAGTTTGAGGTTTCAAGTGTCCGCGAGGACTTGGACTCAAACTTAGGTTATGATATTAGAATGAACTTCTAAGTAATGATCTGAACTAAGATAGGATTGACATGCACACGGGGAAACACAAAGGGTAACTGTACACTTAGGACTTACAAATAAATGTTCTAAATATAAGTTGTTATATTTCAGAACATGTCAGGAGACGATATGACTCCTCAGCAAATGTTCCAGATGATGCAAGCTCTTATGGAACAGAACAATGAGCTACAATCCAAACGAATGGCTGAGCAGGCTCAGTCATTTGCTGACCAATTAAGGGCCAGAGATGAGGCCGAGGCAAAACGAAAGGCCGATAAGCGAAAGAACAAGGGACAACAACAGGACGACCAGGGAGAAAGACAAGATGATACTGGGTCTTCCAACAGATCAAGGGGCTGTAGGTTTAAGGACTTCAAAAGTAACGGAGCGGTTACTTTTGATGGGACTGGAGACGCCGTTACTGCATTGGAATGGATTACCACCACGGAACGAACTTTCAGGATCAGCGACTGCGCTGATAAAGACATGGTCCGCTTTGCAACCGCTATGTTTGCAAGGGACGCTGTTATGTGGTGGGATGCAATGACACATGTGTTGACGATGGAGGTAGTGTCACACATGTCATGGAGCGAGTTCAAGGAAGTATTCTCCCAGCAATACTGTCCTACTGATGAGAAGCGCCGTCTAGAGGCGAAGTTCCTGAATCTGACTCAAGGAACGAAAACGGTTACACAATATGCCGTTGAGTTCACCCGATTAAGTCTGTTCGCACCGCATCAAGTTGACACAGAAGAAAGGAAGATAGCCCGGTTTGAGGCCGGACTAGATTATGAAATTCGTCGAACCATGAGTGGGGTTCGGTATACAACTTTTGCCGGTTTACTTGAGGCTGCTCGGAATGTGGAGCAGATCGTCTTGTTATCCGGTTATGTCATCGGTTCAGCTGCCGCATCACCGACTCAACCGTCGCCGCCAAAAAGGCAGCGGGAGTCTGGATCTTCCCGATTCTCTCCTCAATCCCATCAACAATCTTCATCACCCAAGAAGGGAAGGGCCTTTTCGGCCAATTCTGAAATGAGGGACTGCAGACGATGCAGAAAAGCGCACTCTGGGGAGTGCAAGACTCAGGATATGTA
This sequence comes from Centrapalus pauciflorus, assembly GCA_020465985.1. Taxonomy (NCBI): domain Eukaryota; kingdom Viridiplantae; phylum Streptophyta; class Magnoliopsida; order Asterales; family Asteraceae; genus Centrapalus; species Centrapalus pauciflorus. Next base: position 121,686 of record JAANYP010007125.1, read on the forward strand.
CTGCTTCTGCTGTGGGCAGAAAGGCCATCACTGGGAGCATTGTCCACGAAAAGATGATGCATGCTACAACTGCCACAGACTTGGCCATTTCTCAAGGGACTGCCCGAAACCCCCACGAGATCTGAATGCTCCACAATCAACAGCAAGATCTTCTGTAGCTTCCACAGCTCGCAGGGATCAATCTCAAAGGGCTCCAACAAGGGCATTCCAAATCACGGCTGAAGAAGCAAAGGATGACCCGGAGGTGGTCACTGGTACGTTCTATGTTAATTCCATTCCTGCACGTGTATTGTTTGACTCTGGAGCAAATCGTTCATTTGTCTCCACTGCATTTACTCGTCAATTCAATATGCCCACTTCGAAACTACAATTTGTACTTGATATAGAGACTGCTAGCAACATGTTAGTTAAAGAAGACAAAGTATATAGGAATTGCACATTACTTGTAGAGGATGTAGTGTTCAACATAGATTTAATCCCTATGGAGTTCGGGGAGTTTGATGTAATAGTAGGCATGGACTGGTTAGTTCACAATGAGGCCCAAATCGTATGTAAGAAAAGAATGATCAAGATTACCACTCCCGAGGGCCGAGACATATGCATTTATGGTGACAGACACAAAGGCGACTTATGCCTTATTTCAATTGCAAAAGCCCGAAAGCACGTCGCCAAGGGTTGTTCTGCATACTTAGCCTACGCTGTTGATGCAAAGGCTGAAGTTCAATCTCTTTCTACCGTTCCTATCGTTTCCGAATTTCCAGATGTCTTTCCAGAAGATATCTCGGGATTGCCACCTGACCGTCAAGTGGAATTTCGTATCAATCTCGTTCCCGGAGCTGCTCCAATAGCAAAGGCTCCGTACCGTCTAGCTCCTGCAGAAATGCAGGAAATGATGAAGCAGTTACAGGAGTTGCTCGACAAGGGTTTCATACGCCCAAGTTCTTCTCCATGGGGCGCTCCTGTGTTGTTCGTCAAAAAGAAAGATGGCACATTGCGAATGTGCATCGATTACCGCGAACTCAATAAAGTCACAATCAAAAACATATACCCATTGCCCCGGATTGATGATCTCTTCGACCAGTTACAAGGCGCAAGTTACTTCTCGAAGATTGATCTTCGTTCGGGTTATCACCAACTCAAAGTACACCCTGATGACATTCCAAAGACGGCTTTCAGAACTCGTTACGGACACTACGAGTTTCTGGTAATGCCGTTCGGTCTTACTAATGCGCCGGCCGCTTTCATGGATCTCATGAATCGAGTCTGCCGGCCAATGCTCGACAAATCGGTCATCGTGTTCATCGATGACATTCTCATTTATTCAAAAACCGAAGAGGATCATGCAGCACATCTGAGAGAATTACTAGAGTTGCTGCGCAAAGAGCGACTTTACGCCAAATTCTCTAAATGTGAATTCTGGTTGAGGCAGGTACGTCTCAACATTCGAAACAATTTCATGATCCTTATACTCAATCATAAACCCTTTGTTAACTTGTACTTACTCAATATTCAATTCAGATCCAATTCTTGGGGCACGTGATATCTGGTGTTGGGATTGCTGTTGATCCTGCAAAGATCGAAGCTATCCAGAACTGGGAATCACCCCGCAACGCCTCAGAGATTCGGAGTTTTCTGGGATTGGCTGGTTACTACCGCCGATTCATCAAAGACTTCTCAAAGATCGCCGTTCCGCTAACAAAGCTTACTCGCAAGAACGCGACCTTCTTTTGGGGAGAAGAACAGCAAATGGCATTTGACAACTTGAAGAATCTGCTAAGTGAAGCACCAGTGTTAGCCCTGCCTGAAGGGAACGAAGACTTCGTAGTCTACACAGATGCATCAGGCATGGGTTTGGGTGCGGTACTAATGCAAAGAGGAAACGTCATAGCTTATGCTTCTAGACAACTCAAACCACATGAGAAAGATTACTCTACTCATGATCTAGAGCTAACTGCTGTGACTTTCGCTCTCAAGTTATGGAGACACTATTTGTACGGAACCAAGTGTCAGCTCTACACTGATCACAAGAGTTTAAAGTATATATTCAGTCAGAAGGACTTGAATATGAGGCAAAGAAGGTCAATGGAGCTGATAAAAGATTACGACTGTGAGATTCTCTATCATCCAGGGAAGGCCAACGTAGTGGCCGATGCCTTAAGCAGAAAAGCGTATTGCAAGGCATATTGCTATGCCTTGACTTCTACAATTTTGACCTCAACTATTATAGACGATGTAAGAGCTGCTCAGTTGCAGGCCTTAAAGGAGGAGAATGAAAAGGACGAAAATGTCAGGATTCAGTTGCCATTATTGCAAGACGATGGAACTGGACTCAAAGGTGTGTACGGTAGAGTTTGGGTTCCTAAGTTCGGGAACATGCGAGAAGTGATACTTGCAGAAGCTCACCAATCCAAATTCTCGATTCATCCTGGTAGCACGAAAATGTACAACGACCTGAAGGCCGACTTCTGGTGGCCAGGGTTGAAAAGGGACGTTGGTCAATATGTAGAGAAGTGTAGAACTTGTCGTTTAGTCAAAGCAGAACACCAACAACCCTATGGTAGTATGCAACCTCTTCCTATCCCAGAATGGAAGTGGGACCATATTACTATGGATTTCGTAACCAAGCTACCTAAGACTCGTCGTCAACATGACGCCATTTGGGTCATTGTTGACCGATTGACAAAATCTGCTCACTTCATTCCAATCCGAGAAACTTATTCACTCGACCGTCTTGCCCAGATCTACGTAAACGAAATCGTTATTAGGCATGGTGTGCCTAAGTCTATTGTCTCCGACCGAGATAGTAGATTCACTTCCAACTTCTGGGCTGCTCTACAACAGGGTCTTGGTACTCGTATCGCAATGAGTACTGCCTATAGACCTCAATCAGACGGGCAAAGTGAGAGAACAATTCTGACTCTCGAAGACATGCTCCGAGCCTGTGTCATGGATTTGGGTGGTAACTGGGACGATCACCTTCCATTGGTTGAATTCTCCTACAACAACAGTTACCATTCCACTATCAAGATGGCACCGTTCGAGTTTCTATACGGAAGAAAATGTAGGACTCCAACCTGTTGGAGGGAAACAGGAGAAACTCCAATAGCCGGTCCTGCTTTGCTACAAGAAACCAATGAAAAGATACAACTCATTCGGCAGTACATGAAAACGGCACAAGATCGGCAAAAGAATTATCATGATCGCCGACACAAAGCGATAGAATTTCAGAAAGATGAATGGGTATACTTAAAGGTATCCCCAATGAAAGGTGTTACAAGATTCGTAAAGCGAGGAAAGTTATCACCTCGATTCATAGGACCCTTCAAAATAATAGAAAGAGTTGGTAATCAGTCCTATCATTTGGACTTGCCGGAAGAATTATCAGGAGTTCACCCGGTCTTCCACGTAGGATACTTAAGAAAGAATCTGGTGCCCGAGAGGGAACCATGGACTGATCACTCGGACATTAAGGTTGACGAACGGCTAAGGTTCGTTGATGAACCGGAGTGCATTTTGGAGACAAAAATCAAAAAGCTACGGAACAAAGAGATCAGGATGGTGCTGGTCAAGTGGAAGCATCATCGGGGAGCTAATCACACTTGGGAATCGGAAGAAGACATGAAGACTAAGTACCCAAGTGTGTTTAGCGCAGCATGACTTCGCGGACGAAGTATAGGCGTGGTGGAGCCCATGCTGTAACATCCCAATTTTCAATTATGTGTAATTTACAATTATTAAGACTCAATTATTTGTATTAATGAAATGTTATGTCAATTTAAGTTATTTTGATCATTATATCAGTTAAAGTAGAAAATACGAAGTTGAAGGGTACAATATGCAATTGAGCCAAAATAGAGATAAAAAGGGAGAACCCTTTTATTTTTCACACTTCACTCTCTCACTACACTCTCTCTCTAAAACCGGTTTCTCTCTCTACTCTCTCTTCCTCTCGGCTCTAATCCAAGAAAACTCAAGAACTCAACAAAT
>JAANYP010007126.1:0-16137 GCA_020465985.1 Centrapalus pauciflorus
TGAGTAAGATTCTCTAGTAAACATAGCATGCATTCATGAAACTTCTGAGACTTTATAACTTCAAAACGCACAAAAAAAGGGTAATTATACCTTACGCTGCTGCAAATCTAGTGGAGGAGGCCAAAACAATGATGAAAATCGTAGACCATCGGTCCACCTTGCAGATGTAGTAGCCATATTCCAAACGTCTAGATATCCTTGTGTTTCTGCTATTAGCAGAGACAATTGTGAACCTGCAAGCTTCAACTCTTTCTGCTGCTACCAATCAAGAATGAGAAGATTGTAATTCAGCATTTGATGAATCAACGATCTCTCCTACTCAACAGTTCAATTACACAGCAGTTTCGAGTTTCGCAACATAAAATCTAAATTTTGGATAGCAGAATTATTGCCTCTTTTAGTTTGCACTTTGCAGTCGCATAGGACTACGATGTAGCCCTGTAAATCAATCAAACAACAAGTATCAGGTAAAGCTGATCTCATCGTATATACAATAAAAAGCATACCAGAAAATGAAATGATGATAACCAAAAGAGTAGCAAGTAAACTTGTATTGATGCAGGTAAGTTAATATATTGGGTTAATGTCAGAAATGTTACGTACTTCCATGTTTGTTTCGTTAGATACACATACTTATTTTTTGCAAAAAATAGATCATCGTACTTGTTAATATAGATCCAATTTAATAATTAATGAGATGGGCAACCAGTTTGCAAAACGGACTGAGCTGATCTCAAGCTCAAAGAGCTTTTACTAAGCAGGTTTTAACTCGAGGAGTACACAAATTCAGCTTGATTACACACGCACACACGCATATAAAGTTTCACAATTGATCAGTTTTTAAGGCTTGGCCTTGAACTTGAAGGCTTGAAGTCAAAGCCCATAAAAGCTCGAATTGAGCGCGCACACACATACATAGACACACACACAAACATACGTATATAAGGCTCTATAAGATTATAAGAAATCAAGCCGAGCCATGAAAAACTTGAGCTTGGTGCTATTAGAAGTGTCAATCTGGGTATGGTGATAATCAAAGTAAACTAGGATAAAACTTGGACGTGTATAAATCACTATTTAAAGGTAGTATTTTGACCCAAACTTGTAGCAATTGTTTCAAGAAATCTACTATGGGATAATCCAATTTTGCACCCTGGTTTTGGCAGGAAACTAGAGCAAAACACAGAGAAATTGTTGAGTTTGTCTAACACTTTCGGGACCAAAATGTTCATTTATATGTATATACATCAATGAGATGACGGTTGAAGGGAAAATGTGGTTCTGGTGGAGCTTAATCGTCATGCATATCTTAACCGGCAAGCAAACCTTATCAACAGGCAAACCTTAGCATGCAACCTTCACAGTTATGCATACCATTTAGGTTTCCGGGCACAACCCCCTTGACACCGCCGCTACTCCCTTTGCCCCTTTCCCCCATACAGTAGCGTACCTAAGATTTTGAGTCGTCAGTTGCATAATGGGAGTCCTACGGGTTTAATAATCAGACTAACTCGATGGGACCAGTCGGTCCCAAAGAATTGGTAATAACCATAGTAGTCAACTCGTACGAGTCGCAATATTAAATATTGTTGACGAGACAGGGTCTTTAAGATAATCATGCCTGGATAACACTCGTATTATGTCCAAAAGCATTTTCTGTGATTAGTATTTCGACTCTGTAAACAGTCAAGGATTGCACGAAATCCAATTCAGGATAATGCGAAATCAAACACACTTGATTTTTGGCAGTCATATCAAAAGCGACACAAAGAAAATAGATATATGTTCTGTATCTTTCAAGTGAGACCAGTGATCTGTAATTGTAACAGAATTTCAACATTAATCATCATGATTAACAGGGTCTTAATATCAGCAATCAATGGGTCATAACACTACTAAAATGGTTTTAGCAATAACCGTTCAAAACTGCAGCATTAAATCAGCAGTTACGAACCATCAGGTGAACTTCAGTTTCAGTTCAGTGCACGCTAAAACATCAGCTTCAGTTCAGTACAAGCTGAAGCATCAGCATCAAATTCAGTACTAGTTTTAGCATCAGCTTCAGTACCAGTCAAAACATCAGCACCTGCTCCCTAACCAGTACTGCTAGGAGCTCTACCCCTTGGACACTGATAAAGAATGGGATATTGGGTCCAGTTCATTGGATCAGCCCAGTGGGCCTAAAGATTGGATAGTTTACAAACGTAAGAAAGGGAGAGGGTCACGTGGAGAGGAGGGGGGAAGAGAATTAGTTACTGGAGAGAATAGTCTAAAAGGGGAGGAGGCAAGGGATGTGAGGTCATGCTGATGTAATAGAAAGTTTGTTACGGCTTAGGCTTGGGCAGAGAGATTCTTAACAGAGATCTCTTCTGATTATCATAGAGCAGTATTTTGTTGATTTCCATTTATGAAACTCTTCTGATTTTCAGTTTACCTTTCAATTTGTAATTCCATTATCCAATTTCTATCAATTTGGTTCCATTGACGGGAAGTAAACTTCGTTTCAGTTCCGCCTACCACCCCGAATCTGATGGACAAACAGAAGTTGTTAACCGAAGTTTGGAAACTTACTTACGTTGTTTTGCGTGTGACCAGCCAAAGACGTGGTCTGTTTGGCTCCCATGGGCCGAATTCTGGCATAACTCTTCATTTCATGTATCCACCAACACCACTCCCTTTCAAATTGTCTACAGGAGGCCACCGCCTACTGTTTTCCAATTCGTTCCAGGAGAAGTCAGATGTGAGGCTGTTCTACAGGATTTATTAGACAGGGATGAGGCCCTGAAGCAGTTAAATACCATCTTACACGCGCACAAGCACATATGAAATTAAGTGCTGATAAGCATCGAAGGGATGTCGAGTTTGCAGTTGATGATTGGGTTTTTCTTAAGTTGCGTCCTCACCGCCAACGATCAGTTGTCAAACGGATTAATCAGAAGCTCTCTCCTCGCTTTTATGGCCCTTTTCGTATTACGGGTCGTATCGGATCAACCGCATACAAGCTTGCTTTGCCGGATTCAGCCAAGGTCCACCTAGTGTTCCATGTTTCCCTTCTTAAGAAAGCAATTGGCAACGCTCCTGTCGAACCAAGTCTGCCATCGGGTCTTGACTCGGATGTTTCCTCTCACGAAGTTCCTGATCGAGTTCTAGCTACTCGTACTCTCTCAATTAAAGGAAGTCCAATTGAACAATGGTTGGTCCAATGGAAGGGTAGCTCAACAGAAGATGCGACATGGGAAAATTCTCTCTCGATTCGATCGCAATTCCCTGACCTTAGGCTTGAGGACAAGCCTATTCCTCACGACGTCGGTATTGATAAAGAATGGGATATTGGGTCCAGTTCATTGGATCATCCCAGTGGGCCTAAAGATTGGATAGTTTACATACGTAAGAAAGGGAGAGGGTCACGTGGAGAGGAGGGGGGAAGAGAATTAGTTACTGGAGAGAATAGTCTAAAAGGGGAGGAGGCAGGGATGTGGAGGTCATGCTGATGTAATAGAAAGTTTGTTACGGCTTATGCTTGGGCAGAGAGATTCTTAACAGAGATCTCTTGATTATCATAGAGCAGTATTTTGTTGATTTCCATTTATGAAACTCTTCTGATTTTCAGTTTACCTTTCAATTTGTAATTCCATTATCCGATTTCTATCAGACACCACCAGGGGCGCTACCCTAGGACTCTGCAAACAGGCGCAATGTCGAGACTTTACACATATTAGATTTCATAAGTGTCCACTCCACACCTAACCCCATGAGTAGCTAATCGAGAGATCCCAGTGGTCTCTAGATAAATCCATTGACAGTAAAATGCATGATGACACCAAAATTTTCAACACACGCAGATATATAGTATACATCCGAATACAAGCTTTTACTATACCACCATATAATTAATCTATTTTAGATCCCTTGTACTCCCTCTGTCCAAAAATGAATATCCACAATGAGAAACATACAGTATTAGAAATGTGTAATGACTACAACTTTCATCAACTAAATGACAATTTTACCTTCAATTCATTTTAAATAGCAATTGCCTTAGAAAAAAGGTCAAATTAGTTGGGCCTCATAATTAAGGGTATAATTGAATCTTTTAAAATGGACAATTATTTTGAAACAAACTAAAATGGAAAGGTGGGCATTTATCTTGGGACAAAGGGAGTCTTAAGTATCTAATAAAAGCCAAATCAATGATTTAAAAACAAAAGAAAATATTCAAATATCAAAATAAGACAATAACCAACTCAATGTATCTACCCCCCATTAATTACTCCACTAATGGTTATATTTACCCCAATTTCCCAAATCTCTACCCTTTTACCTCCTTAACTCAAAAACCCTACCCAAGCTATTGTTCTATGTTTTCTCCTCTATTTCCTTCTTTCTCCATATTCCAAAACACATAAAACTATTGCAGTCAGAGAGAGAGGGGTTGTGGAAAATTTATTGTATTGAGGGAAGGTTGATTTTCTGACTCGTTCAAGTTATGACTTGACGCGACTTAGGACGAGTTAATGTCGAGTCAACTTGTTAAGTTTGTCAACCAATATCTCCCGCATTGGGGTTTTAAGTTAGATTTTGGGAGGTGGTGGTGATCGTGGTGCATTTCACTGACAGTGCTAGCTGACAAAGTCACTGGCGTGTTTTTTACTAATGAACTATCGCATTTGTCCTAGTTTAGCCATTAAACTATATTTGTACTCATTAAGTCTCTACTGTTTTAATATGGTAAAAACAGTTAATATTACTGATATGCCAGTTAATGTCATTTTTCGACCATTAAACTATAAAAAAGTGTCCATTTTATTTACTAAAATATCAACTCCATTTTAGCCACTAAAATTGTTTTCCCTCATTTTTTGATTATTTTTTATTGTCTGTTGTTTTATAAAGGTGAAAACAAGCAATTAATCCAGTTTGTAACATTGATGTGGGCAATTATAGGATGGCATGAATGCCATGTGTACAAAAGAATATAAACATTTTATGGCATCGCCAAGACACCAATGTCCTATGTCACAACCAATAGAAGTATAGAACCGATCACATTCAGTCTACCCTCAAAAACCAATTTGTGTGTCTCAAAAAGCTGCTCTGAATTTTATATCTATCAATAAATATTCTAAACTAAATTGAATTTAAAGATACAAAACAGATCCGATTGTACATATATTCGAGGTTTTGAGCCATCGAGATGAAGTGGAATTAAATTTGTGACGTCCAATTGAAAGTTATGATGACATGGACTTCATCTTTTTTAAACTTGATGACTCAAATAATTTGATGTTGTAAATTGGTTATATGTTTTGTAGACATAGCATACATGTCATCATAATCGTCCACATGGACCACATCTACAAACTAATGTTACAAACTAGATCAACCGGCTGGTTTTCACCTAAGTGTACAGTAATCAAGGTAAGAAAAAGAACTTAGTGGCTAAAATGGACATTCTGAAAGCTACGTGGCGAAAACGGACTTATCTTTTATAACTGAATGGTCAAAACTAACATTAATTTTGTACACATGGCGTCCACGTCAGCGATATTAATCCTTTTTACCGGTCCTTTTCACCAAATTAGAATGGTAAACCATAGTTTAGAGATTAAACAAGTATAAAAATTAGTTTAATGGCTAAAATGGACAAATGCGATAATTTGTTGGTTAAAAACGTACTTAACCCGAGAAAAACAATGTAACATGTTCATTCATTCACAATTACCAAATATATTAAAATGATATAAACATTGAAATTACATAAAAATTCTATGACATTAAACTTAAATAGTATAACATAAAATTAATGAAAGAAAGAAAATCAGAGAACTCTCCACACCTTCAATAGATTTAACAAATAAGCACGCCCCTTCAATACTATAAAAAACATATATTTGGTAAAAAAAAAAAAATGCCCTGTGCAAATAAAATTGAACACAAAAACACATCCATACATAAAGCTTATATATATATATATATATATATATATATATATATATATATATATATGTGTGTGTGTGTGTGTGTGTGTGTGTGTGTGTGTCATACAGTACATGGCAACCATCTCATATAAAATAAAAACACAGAACTATCTACAAGTCTTCTATATTTGCAAAATCGTTAACCACGAAGCAAAAAAATCAAAAGAAAAATCATGGCAGCACACTAATCAGCTGAAGGAAACTAATTAATTTCACATGTTAACCATATATCTACAAGTCAGAAATATTTGCAAAATCGTTAACCACGAAGCAAAAAATCAAAAGAAAAATCATAGCAGCACACTAATCAGCTGTAGGAAACTAATTAATTTCACATGTTAACTATATATCTACAAGTCTTCTTTATTTGCAAAATCGTTAACTACAAAGCAAAAAATCGAAAGAAAAATCATAGCAGCACACTAATCACCTGAAGGAAACTAATTAATTTCACATGTTAACTATACATCTACAAGTCTTCTATATTTGCAAAATCGTTAACCACGAAGCAAAAAATCATAGCAGCACACTAATCAGCTGAAGGAAACTAATTAAATTCACATGTTAACTATATACTAAATCTCAACTTCATAACATAAATCCAAAAAAAATTTACAAAATCTCGATGTATGTGTGTGTGTGTGTGTGTGTCTGTACATGTATATTTATTATGTGTACCTGCTCGCTTTTAAGTTTTCAGACTATAACAGTGAGATGTGATGGATTTCGCCGGAGAAAACTTATCGGTGGATCTTCCGCCGTTGTTGTTCATAGCCGCCGTCCAGATTTAGGTAGATGATTTGAAGATTCAAGAGGAAAAATATGAGATTAGGGAATTGAAATTTGGGAGATTTTTGGTAGAGAGAGAAAGAGAGAGACAGAGATGAGAGAGAGAGAGGAGATCTTTAGCTATGATGTGTGTGGACTTAAAAATCTAAGGTTGCCTACGTGGCAATGATATTTTCCTCCCCTCTCACAGGCTGCCTTCTTATGATGATGGGGATACATACATACATACATGATACATGCATGCATCCTTGTTTTTACATACATGATGAAATACCAATTATGCCCTTGATGTTTGGTACATTTTCTTTTGTTTTTTTATCACGTTTGTTTTCAGGGATAATTACGCAAAAAAAAAACTCTAAACTTGTCGGTTTTTTGTGATTAAAACGTCATACCATTTTTTATTGAAAAGATTACCTCGAACTAACTAAAAATCAGTAAATTAAGGTTTTATCAATGAGTAACCGGTTGAAACCAGTTATTAATCCTACGTGGACTGGTAAATAACCTACATGGAATAAATTTTAATTGTTGAAACCAGTTGTCAAGTATTACACATCATTTAAACCTCCGTTGGTAATTTTTAATTGTAATTTGTAAACCGGATTACATCATCAACGGGTGTTTAAATAATGTGTAATACTTGGCAACTAGTTTCAACAATTAAAATTTATTCCACGTGGGTTTTACCAGTCCACGTAGGAATAATAACCGGTGTCAACCGGTTACCCATTGATAAAACATTGATTAACTGATGTTTAGTTAGTTCGGGATTTTCTATGCAACAACAAATGGTTTGAAATTTTAATCACAAAAAACTAACAAGTTGAGGGTTTTTTGCGTAATTATCCCTTGTTTTAAGGGTTAATTGTTAAAATAGCAATAATTTTTAATGTTTTTATCATTTATAGCAATATTATTTATTTTTATCATTAACATCATCAACATTTGTAATTTCTTAATTAATAACATCGATCAACTTTTGTATTTTGTATTATATGTAGCATTAGCTTTTGTATTTTTTTTAATCATTTATAGCAACAATTTTTTACTTTTTACCATACATGATAAAAAATATAAAAGTTGATGCTATTAGTGATAAAAGTTAAATGACTTTCTACATGCAAATGCTAAAAATGTATAGAGTTCTTGCTATTTTTAACAACTGAACCGTATTTTAATGATTGACAAGTTCGTCTAAACCAAACCTTAGCTGGATCGAATCTGCTATAATGTGTGGAAACCCATGAATGGGTGTGTTGTATTCATCTCATATAAATAGATTACATAATTACAATGGAGACCCCTACACTATACATTATTTAACACACCCCCCTTAGTCGCAGCTGGAGGAGGACTAATGCTAAGACTGGACTTAAATTGTAAAAACAGCTGTGTAGGAAGACCTTTAGTAAATATATCTGCTAACTGATGAGATGAGGGCACATGCGATACACGCACTTGCCCCAAAGCAACACGTTCTCTTACAAAGTGTAAGTCAAGTTCCACATGTTTGGTTCTTTGATGCTGTACTGGGTTATTAGCTAAATACATGGCACTTACATCATCACAAAAAACAACTGTGGCACGTGAAAGAGGTAGATGTAACTCAATCAAAAGGTTACGAAGCCAGGCAGATTCGGCAACAACGTTAGCAATACCACGATATTCAGCTTCGGCACTTGAACGGGACACAACATGTTGGCGTTTAGAGGACCAAGACACAAGATTGTCACCTAAGAAGATGCAGAACCCAGAGGTGGACCGACGTGTTTCAGGACAACCGGCCCAATCAGCGTCAGTATAACAGACCAAACGATTAACAGTGGATGGGCGGAGAAAAAGACCATGAGTGAGGGTATCCTTCACATAACGAAGAATCCGTTTGAGGGCATTCAGATGTGGTTGGCGAGGATCGTGCATATACAGACAAATTTGCTGTACAGCATAAGCGATTTCCGGACGAGTGATCGTGAGGTACTGTAAAGCACCCGCAAGACTCCGATAGAGAGTCGGATCATCGACTGGTTTGCCAGAGGAGGGTAGTTTAGACTTTGTCTCAGCCGGTGATGAGCAAGGATGACAAGTGTCCATGCCAGCACGAGAAATGATTTCTTGGGCAAAAACTGTCTGAGACAGAAAAAGGCCCGAAGATGAGCGTATAGCGGAGACCCCTAGAAAGAAGGAGAGAGCGCCAAGGTCAGTCATTTTGAACTCAGACGAGAGACGAGAGATGACATGATTGACCAGAGATTGGGAGGAAGCGGTCAGAATGATATCGTCTACATACAATAGAAGGTAGATTGTATCACGATCATGATGATAAACAAAGAGAGAACTGTCAGATTTGCTTGAATGGAAGCCGAGAGAAGTGATGAAGACAGCAAATCGATGAAACCAGGCGCGGGGAGCCTGTTTGAGACCATACAGGGCTTTTCGAAGGCGACAGACATGCTGTGGGAAGGAGGAATGAACATAGCCAGGAGGTTGTTTCATATAGACTTCCTCTGATAATTCACCGTTGAGAAAAGCATTTTTAACATCAAGCTGATGAATCGGCCAGTTTAGGGAGAGAGCAATGCTTAGGACCATTCTAACAGTGACTGGTTTGACAACAGGGCTGAAAGTTTCGTCATAGTCAAATCCTGGCATTTGAGAGAAGCCCTGAGCCACCAGACGGCCCTTGTAACGCTCAAGGCGACCCTGACTATCGAACTTATGACGGTATAACCAACGGCAGCCAACAATGTTGACTTTTGGTGGAGGGGGGACAAGATCCCACGTGTGATTGGAGAGAAGAGCAGACATTTCAGCGTCCATGGCTGCCTTCCAATTTGGATCACGAATAGCCTGAGCAGAAGACTTGGGAATTGGGGAGAGAGAGTCAACTGCTGAAAGATTGAAGATGTGACGAGGTTTGAGACTGCCGGTGCGTGAGCGAGTCGTCATGGGATGGTTGGAGGTGGGGCCCTGATGAGGGGGAGAAGTGGTGGCTACAGGAGCAGGATGCACAGATGTAGTGTGAGGAGCATCAGACAATTGTGGTTGGTTATCGGCTGTAGGAGCATCATCATTTGTGATGGGCATATCGCTCGAGGGAGGCGAGGGAGAAGGAGGAGAGGGGGGAGTGGTGGATGAGGAGGTAATGTGTTCATTGGACAGCAAAGGGGGGGTGGTGACATCGTCAGAGAACACTTCATACTCAGAGGGGGATGGGGGTGCATGAAACGAGGCATATGGAAAATGATCTTCATCAAAGAAGACATGGCGAGAGATAATAATGTGATGAGTGATGAGATCATAGCATCGATGTCCTCGATGACAAGGAGAAGGGCCGAGGTAGACACAAGCAGTGGAGCGAGGTGAGAGTTTGTTTGGGGCCGTAGATGAGAGGTTTGGATAACAGAGGCATCCAAAAACACGTAAATGTGTGAAATCCGGGAAAGTATCGTACAAGATCTCACATGGGGTTTTAGAATTCAGAGTGGTAGTGGGGAGAATGTTCAGAAGATGAACAGACATGGTGAGTGCTTCAACCCAGAATTTAGGTGGAAGTGAGGCTTGGAACAGGAGCGTGCGTACCACATTGTTAATGGTGCGAATCGCTCGTTCAGCTTTGCCATTTTGTTGAGAGGTGTAGGGACACGAAAAGCGAACTTTAATGCCATGTTTTTGAAAAAATTCAAGTAATTTGGTGTTATTAAATTCACGGCCGTTATCACACTGAAAGGATTGTATATCGGTTTTAAACTGATTCAACACATATGCATGGAAATTAGTAAAAACTTGAAACACATCCGATTTAGCACGCAAAGGGAACACCCATAAGAAATGAGAATAATCATCCAAAAACAGGATATAATATTTAAAACCACTCAAACTTGATACAGGAGATGTCCACAAGTCTGAATGAACTAGTTCAAAAATCCGTGAAGTCTTTGTTAAAGACTTTGAAAACGACAAACGGCAGTGTTTACCTAGTTGACAAGCGTGACACGTAGGTAACAGTGCATTGGAACAAGAAATAAAGTTACGAGAACGTAAAAAATTAAAGGTAGTGGTGCCCGGATGACCAAGACGACGATGCCACACATGAGGAGACAAGGCAACCAAAGCAGTGGCAGACGGCTTGGAAGGCAGAGAAGGCTGAAGAACAGGGTACAGATCACCAGTACTGTCAGAGCGATGAAGGAGACGCCCTGTATCAAGATCCTTTATGGAGAAACCAAAAGGATCAAATTCAATAGAAACCCAGTTATCAAGAGTGAACTTACGCACAGAAATTAGATTCTTAACCATATGATCAGAAACAAGTACATTTTTCAGTGCCAATTTATTTTGTGATAATGGAAGAAATGTATCACCAATGCAAGAAACCGGAAGTAAAGCACCATTACCAACCATGATTACTTTTGACTTACCACAAGGTTTAAGAGAAAGTAGATTACCTTGGTTGAATGACATGTGGGAGCTTGCACCAGTGTCCATATAGTAGTTGTTATCCTGATGCTGTTGTGGCGGCTGAGCGGACATTGAACTGAAGAGAGCTGCGAGATCTGTGAATTGAGGCGGAGCTGCATTGGCAGGAGAGACTGGAGGAGGCGCAGCATAGAGTGCCGATGGAGTGTGAGTTCCGGCATGAGTTGGTGTGGAAGACACCGGTTGACGATAGTTGCCTCCAAACTGAGAAGCCTGAGATTGCTGATGTAATGCATTCTGAAGAAGCTGAAGAAGTTGATTGTTGAATGCCGGTGGGGCACTTGATTGACCTGCATCACGAGAATAACCTGTAACAGAAGTTGTGCTGTTAAAAGACCCCCCTCCCGTGTTACCCTTAGATGTAACCCGTCCCGTGTTTCTGTTTCCCCGATTATTTTTATTTTTCCTTTGCCATTATTATTAGTGCTAGACGAGGAATAAAGGGCAGTGGTAAGGGAAGGTGAAGCTTCAAGGGTAGATTCGGGTTGGTCTTCACGAGACTCATGCAAGAGTAACATGTTTTTGGCTTCAAGAAAAGAGGGAAAGGGTTTGGTGTGTGTGATGACATCAATTAAGCTTTGATAGGATGATGGTAAATTCTGTAGAATTTGCAAGACAAGATCCTGATCAGTGATTTTAGTGTCAACATCAGCAAGGGAGTCAGCAATGTCTTTTAAAGTGTGACAGTAATCAGTAATAGAAAGAGCTCCCTTTTTGGTGTTTCGAAAGAGGGTTTGAAGTTGTAGGCTACAGGATAATTTATTGTTCAAGAAATGAGCATCCAAGGCTTCCCAAAGATCATGTGCAGTGCAATTATCTTTTGTGGTGAGATTAAGTAAATTTGGTTCACATGTAGAGTAGAACCATGATTTAATGCGAGAATCAATGGCCTCCCAATCCTCATCATCAACACTTGTTGGTTGGGATTTCCCAGTAATATGACCCATGACTTTTGCCCCTTTACAAACATCAGTAAAAATATGTCGCCATAGTTTATAGCGAGACCCATCAGTTGTTAATTTGAAACTGAACTGAGGGTAGACATTACCGATAGCAAAAACAAGTTGGGAAGCGGTTGGGTTGGTTGGTGATGGATTATTTCCAGTCATGACTAATAGTAATAAGACTCACGAAAAAATAAATATAATTGTAAAGAAACAAAAAACTGGAACGTGCTCACCAAAAGTAGACCGAGAGGAGCGGTAAGTGGCGGTGACCGGTGGGTTGGCAGTAGGCAGTGGACAGCAGGGATGGTGGTGGAGACGGTAGCAGCAACGTAACAGAGCACCGGAGCAGTAGTACCGTTAACAATATTATATAGCAATAATATATAATAATATTGAAACCAGAACCAAAGCACACCAGAAAAGCAGAGCCAAACCAAAGGCGGCGCTGATCTAAGGCGATTGGAACAGCAACGGCGAGGGAGAGGCAGACCGGTGTCGGGCGGTGGGACGGAATCAGGGGGACACAGCGGCACCAAGACAGAACCAGGGGTTGCAGCGGCGCCAAGAGGGGAACACCGGCAACGGCTGTCAGCAGAAACAAGAGGGAACACCGGCAGTAGGCACAGCGGTTTTCAGCGGCAGGCAGGCGCAGCAACAGATCGGCGGCACGTAGGGTTTCTGGGCGGCGCACAGCAGGTGAACGGAGCAGAAGGGTGGTGGGGCGCCTAGGGTTGCAGGGCGGCGGCTGAGGGAGCTGCGACTGGAAGGAGATGGCAGCGGCGGTAGTAAGGTGGACGGAAGCTATGCCGGCGGCAAGAGAAGCGGCCGGAGGTCAGGTGACCGGAAAAAAATCAACCTAATACTTTAGGATTAGGGTTAGGCTCGATACCATGCTATAATGTGTGGAAACCCTTCAATGGGTGTGTTGTATTCATCTCATATAAATAGATTACATAATTACAATGGGGACCCCTACACTATACATTATTTAACATTTACCCGTAAGTGATTATCATGATAACACATCCAAACACACTTGTTCACCAATTTCAAAATTTTGCCATTTTCAAAAAGGTAAAAATCATTAAGGATAATTTAAAAAACGTATCTGTAAAACAAACACAACAAGTTCTTATCCTAGATAAAACCTAGTTCTTCATTCAGCATACAATAAATTAATATTTCATGTCGTGATCATTTAATATTTGTCATTCATATAAAGATAAATATTCTCGTTAAGAAGCAGTCATTCTTGAATACAAATAACAGTTGTTAGTTCGTTATTAGAAATAGACATTTTGTTTCTTGTGTTATTGCAATAATATTGAAATATTACAAATCCGAGTTATTAATTTTTTGGAAAGATTTTTTTAAATAAAATATAAAACGTCACTTCAAAGATTGGAAATGTTGATATCACGTAAGTTTTGTATACTACATGATATTGTTCAACGTGATGCATTACTTAGTGGTCTATAATTTAAAAATGTTGATGTAACCGTCACAACCAAAGAAAGAGTGGGTTGTGTGTGAAATCAAAATTTTTCTTATTTTTCAACGACAACTTTTGAAATTTATAAACAAACCTACTCATTGATGATAGATACAATTTTCGGGTCTAAAATATAATTAATCAATTTAAAATTAAATTTGAGAACATTTAGCTTGATTTGAAAATACAATACTTAGAATCTCATACAAATGAACCCGACGGTATTTGTTTTTTACTTGTGTCGTTGCTTTAAACCCCACAGTATTTGTTGGTGGCGTGGAAACATTAATCGAAAGTATTACTTTTGTTTTTTGGCTTACATGAAGATGAAGATGACCCCACATTTATCTAAAACTAAGTAAACTATTTTAACAAATGTTTTCGAGAGTTATTCGATAATTGTTTACGAAAATACGATGCATATAGTGTAATGCATAAACAAATGAGAAGAGGTGGAAGTGGAAGTGGAATATCATTTTTTAACACACTTTTAAATTTTCAATCCAAACGAGCTCGTACTTCCACCCCGAATAGCTATTTAGGAAACTATATATCTAGTGATTTTATTTCGAAAATGACGTATAAAGATTGAACCAAATTTTTCGGTTTTTAGCCGTCATAGCATATGATTTACTAACCGTCCAAACTTCTACGACAACTTCAGATTCGCTTTTTCAGTTAGTGTTAGAGTTATATTGCAACAGATGTCGAGACTAAGTCTTGAATTGGTAAAATGTTGCATTTATTTTGATGGAGCGGTTTCGAAACAAAATGTAATGACCATAGAAGATGCAATTGATGTCGACTTGGAAGCAAATACACACAACGAAGAAAGTCGAACTTGGAATATCACCTCCAAACGAAAAAGATACAAAGATGACAAAGATTTTGAAACCGAATACCAAAACTCAGACGAATAAATAAAAAAAGAACTAAAGATGGCGAATATTGGAAAACAAAACTCTCTATTAGTTGTCATAATTTTAATTTTTAGTTATCGTAATATGAATTCTAGTTGTCGTAATTTGAATTTTAGTTTTTTTTTTAACTTTTTATGTATTTATAATCGAATGACGTGTGTTTGCAATATCATGTTTGCTAATAATTATAATATTTGTACTTATATTTATAAAATTGTTGATGTTTATTAAAAATATATATATATTTATAAAAATATTAAATCTCAAGCCCAAATAAAAAGAAAACTCAAGCCCAATACAAAAGAGTCAAGCTAAAAAAAATAAAAGGCAAGCCCAAAAAAAAAAAACTAAAAATGAAGTCAAATCAGATTTTTTCAAACAAGTTTCTGAAAAATCCGGTTTTATATATCCTAAAACTGGTTATATAAGTTACATTTTCTGGGTTCAAAAATGGTTAATATTTGAACCAGTTTTAAAACTAACCAGTTTATTGGATGAAAAAACAGATTGGATTGAATCCGGTATTTGCGCATCTATACTTGGACCAATTCTTTTTAAACTTTCTTGGTTTTTGTTGATCCAATTTTCTATATTTTTTTATCATAAAAGCGGGGACATATGAATTTTCAGTTTTTAATGGTCTAAATCTTGTTTTAAATCGTTGAATGTCCATATTAATTAATAATCTAGTGTAACAATTAATTTGTATATCAATCTTCCAATAATGTTACCTTTTAAAAATTATGTTATTTTTCAATATTCAAATTCACGTATTTAATATCCAATGATTTAAAATCATCGATCATGTTTCTTGTATTCATATTTCATGTATTTTAATTAATTTTGTACCGTAATTATCCAATGTTTCATCAGGAGTAGTGAGTGTACTTAATTAATTTTAATTAAGTTTGTTAAGTGCATTTTCAAGTTTGTTTTTTTTTTTTTTTATGTGTTAAATTTTGTAATTCAAGCAAATTCATACTTTTATTAATCGATCTTAAATTATACTCCCAATAACAAAAAATTAGCTATAATACATAAACTTTCTTTTTACATATATGATACATTTACTTTTTAATTACAGTTCACGGGAATGGCTAATCCCATGGCCCCGAGTGACATCCGCTTGCACGTATTGTGAAAGGGAAGGCGAAATGGAAGAAGGTAACGATTCTTCTCCGTTGGCCACATTTCGTGTGCGGCTGGATTTGGTCACAACCAAAGCTTCATTACGTGACCGGATCCGATGATCAGAAAACCCGAATCAGAGTCATGGAAAACGCCATCTTCTCCGCCTTGATTTCGCTGACATTTTAATCATCATCATATAAATAATTAAGTTTTATGCTTACTTTTGATTACTAAACTACAAACTTCGTAAACATGATAATCCAAGTAGATTACAGAAATCTTTCCGCTTCAAGAAACTTGTAAAACTTAAGAGATTTGTTCATACTTTGCGACAGTTTTCTTCGATTTCAATTCAACCTCCTCCACCGCAATTACTTTCGCCGGAGCCACGTATTTCGAAC